>PITA01006906.1:0-19693 GCA_004023965.1 Spilogale gracilis | reverse complement strand
AAAACGAAACAACAGAGACTTTGGACACAGAAACAAACTGAGGGACTTGGAGGGAGGGGGGTAGAGGGATGGGAGAGCCTGGTGGTGGGTACTGGGGACACCTAAAGAGTGGAGCACTGGGTGTGGGGAATGGGGAATGAATCTTGGAATACTGGAAAAAAAAATTTAAGTAACAATAAAAATAAAAATAAAATAAAATGCCAAAAAAAAAACCCCACAAAAAAACAAACAAACAAACAAAAACCTCTGCCTCTGGCTCAGGTCATGATCTCAGGGTCCTGGACGAGGCCTGTGTTGGGCTCTCTGCTCAGCAGGGAGCCTGCTTCCTCCTCTCTCTCTGCCTGCCTCTCTGCCTACTTGTGATCTCTCTCTCTGTCAAGTGAATAAGTAAAACCTTTAAAAAATTTCAATAAACATATTTTGGGTATGTTAGACCTGAGAATACATGATGAAAGTATGAAATTCTTTTTTTAAAAGTAGGTTTTTCTTACATTCCTGCTTCTGGAAACAAAGTGGAATGAGATAATCTTAGAGACTTCATATGTATGAAGAAATACATAAATATATGAGTTTGTATCTTTCAAATATATATATGTATATATATATATACATACAAATGTATATACATATATACTTCATAAATATACACACACATATGCATACATAAGATGTGTGTGTGTTATTCCATTCCCAGCCATCATAAGATATATGTGTAACTCTCATGTAAAGTCATGTGGTAGAATTTTACTTAAAGGAAGAAAATCTAACTTTCCTTTGATGTCTTTAGTAGAAATTAAACATGTAATCAGTTGTTACTTGTGGAGATAGTATTTTTGTAATTTATGTCATGAACTACTGTGGGACATTGACAGAGCATTAACAGCATGGTAGGGATTCCCAGAATCAAGAAATTGATTTAGGGTCAACTTTCATTTAGGTTTTAGAAGTTCATTTCTTTTTTCTTGGCATCTCCTTTTCATGGAGCTGTGAAGAAAAAGATTGCACTGCCTGGAATGGAAGCCTGCACAGTCCTGTTCTAGGGTCCTTCGTGCTATTTTGGGCATGTGTTGTTTTCAATTCAAATGATTCTCCAATTGTGGTTGTCTGTTAGAGCAAAGAATCAACAGGGTCTTTTGGTAACCATGGAAGCCAGTGACTCTCCAATGAGTTATTTTTAGATTGCTTCACTGAACGAATTTCTCTTATTTCCTGAGAGGAAAATAATGTAACATGATCTTTATAATGTGAGGCCTCAGTCATGGAAACAAGAAAAGGATGTTGAGAAAGGAGGATCTCATATTGCCTTGTTTTGTTGATAATCCAAATCTTGGTCCAAATAAGACTTGGGAAGTTACACTAAAGAGTACACATTTATAAAGAAGTGCGAGTTACTAACAGTCCTCACTGAGTCTTCAAGTTTTAGAATCTAAGTTCTATTATTAAAAAAAATTTACATTGTACTGATCATAATCTCAAAGGGAAGATTCACATAAATCCTTCTAGTACTTTCAATCGAAGAAACTAAAAAAGCAGTTATACTTCTGACTCTTGGGTCGATTAGGACATAGTGACTTTTCTATAGGTTATTTAATTCAACTTGGATTTTCCTTTCAACCTCAGTTTAGAAAGAAGGGGAAAAGTGATTGTGATGAGCTAGTATTTCTAAACAATAAACTCTGGCCTCAATATTATCTTTGAAAATCTGCATTGCTGGAAATTTCTAAAAACACTAATTATGAATCCCTTGACCAAAGGACAAAATGTATATTGCTTCTGGAAATGCCTCCATATTATTAATGTAACTCTTGTTATTTATAGAATTTATAAAGTGACCCAAGGGTGCATTCATGTGTATTGGAAAATGCTTAAAAGAAGCAGACCAGATTCCTTTCTTATTAGGCCAGCCAACACC
Organism: Spilogale gracilis; assembly: GCA_004023965.1. Lineage (NCBI taxonomy): Eukaryota > Metazoa > Chordata > Mammalia > Carnivora > Mephitidae > Spilogale > Spilogale gracilis. The sequence continues at coordinate 17,781 of PITA01006906.1, read as the reverse complement.
AGAAAGTGATTATACCCATTTTATTTTTATATTCACCTGAATAGTCTTTTTAATGAGGACCTAGAAAAAAAATGGAAGGTCAGATCTGTAAAGAACCTTTACCATAGGCTCTCATTTCTTAAAATGAGATATAGTCACAACACGTTACTGCCTCCCATTTCTCTTGATATTGGATCCACTGCTCTTTATGCCACTGATGAGCCTAATATCATGCCAGGGAAGCTCAGTTAACATTAGTCAGCTTCCCTTTACACATGAAATGGAATCCAATCTAGTTAACAGGTCCATCAAAGCTCTAGGTGGTCTGACTCCTGTACATGTCTCCTCTGTCCTCTTCTTCCCCCATCCACCGTGCTTCATTAGACCAACTCACTTTCTCTTTCCTGAAAATATCAAGTTTGTTCTATACACTTTCTGGTGACTGTACCTGGAAAGCCTTTCCCTGATTTTGCATGGCTGGTTCTCATATGTGGTAGGAAGAATTTTAAAGAACCTCTAAGATCTCTAGCCTCTAGTGTGTATGCTCCTCTTTTTAAAAAATATTTTTATAAAGATTTATTTATGTGAGGTAGTGGGAAGAGGGACAGAAGAAGAGATAGTCTTTAGCACACCCCACACTGAATGCAGAGCCTGACACAGGGCTCTATCTCATGACCCTGAGATCATGACCCTGAGATGACAGCCTGAGCCAAAACCAAGAGCCCAGCACGTAACCAGCTGCACCACTAAGGCTCCCCATGTACATGCTTCTCTTGACTGTGGCTTGGACCAGTGAATACAATGCTGTATCACTCCTGTTATAATGTTGCTCATGAGTTGACTTGAGTTAATCAAAAGAGAAACTCCTATGTAGGCCTGACCTAATGACCTAAAGGGAACTCTTTAAAAGAAGGTCAAGTGTTAGGGAGACACTCTCCTTTTGGCCTAATATAAAGCATGTTATAAGAGAAGGGAATCAGATGGCAACATATAATAGTGTGTAGGAAGTGAGAGTGGTCTCCAGCCAACATCTAGCAAGAAGAGGGGGACCATGGTCACACAGCCACAGGGAAATGAATCCTGCTGACCATCAGTGAGCTTGGAAGAGAACCCCAACCCTCTGATAGAATCACAGCCCATGCCAAGACCTTTGTTTCAGCATTCAAGACCATGAGCAGAGGACTCAACTAACCTGCACCTGGACTCCTGATTCAAAGAAACACGGAGACAGTATATTTGTGTTGTTTTAGGCAGCTAAGTTTGTGCCTATTTGTTTTACATAATGGAAAATTAAAACATCACCTTTCTTCTCTTGTCTCAAGTATGGCTTCCTCCCAAAGCCCTTCTCTAAGTGCTGTAATGCTTTCTTTCTCTTGCTCCCATTACCGTCTTTTGTTTTCTTGATAGCATTTAATGAAATGCAGTTACCTGATTTGCTTACTGTCTTGGTAGTTGCTGTATTCCTCAGCACCCAGAGTGTTGTTGCACACATAGTAGCATGCAGTAAATACTTCTCAAATGAATCACTGAATCCAAATTAATGAGTTTTTATCAACTGCCGATGACTAAGATTCTAAACGATTCCCTGGACCATCAGGTGGCAGATAATTTAGAGAGTAAACTAAGTAAAAGAACCTTGGCCTGGTGACAGAACATCTCTTCTCCAATGGCGGTGTCGCTATCCAGACTTTAATCTAAAACCATCTGCCTTTATTTTTCTTAACCTGGTCAGTTGGACAGCACATCTGCCATTGCTGCTGTTGCTGTAGCCAAATTATATGATTAACTTTTATAAAACAGGAGCTTAGAAACAAAGTGGATTGATACCTTCATCAACTGTGTGATCAGCCACTGTGTATTTATCTTTATTACTTACTCTTGATGCTGTGTGTGTCGTCGTGTCGTGTCCCCCCGCCGCAAATGCAGGCAGTGGTTTAACTTCTTGAGTGTGGATCCGGTTAATTTGTTCTCAAGCTTTCAGTTGATGATTTCCTTTCTTTACCGCTTTGGAGCAGGTGTTCTTATGCTTCCAGAGAATGGACTATTGTCATAATGTATCTCCCTGGCACACTTGCTTTCTTATAATATGGACCCAGATGACTGAGCACCTAGGTGATTTGGGGACCCAGGTTTGTGTGCAAGAGTTTCAACATATATATAAAAATTTGATAGACTGTGTAGAGGTGGAAAAATAATTTCCCTTTACCCTTTGAGTTCTTGGCTGAGAACCTTTGAAATAAAAGACAGTTAACAAGGTAAAAGAAAAACACATTGCTTAACACGTATATCTCATATATACATAGGAGATACCCAGAAAAACTGAGTAACTCTCAGAAATGGCCCATGACACCACCTTAAATACCATCTTAAACTTAAAACAAAAGAAAAATGCTGGTGGGGTGGTGGGAATGGCGACAAGGCCATTTGTGGGAGGTCACCATGAAAAGCACAGTAAAAATGAATACAGTTGTTCTGCAAATTCAAATCTGTGCCTTCCTCATTGATAAGAGTCTCTTATGAAATTAGAGTTATCCTTTCCTTCTTAGTACAGAAAGGGAAACACGTTCTACTGCTATTTTATTTTTTTGTTGTACCCTTATTCCCTGGAATAGTGCCAGACATACAGGTACTCAATAAATAGTTTTGAAGAATGCATGAATAAAGTCTCTTACCAACTTAATTGTCACCAAGTTGTTGTAGATCTCCTGTTCTGTAAGATGCCTCCTGTGGGAAATTACCCATTTCCTTTTGGAGAACCTAATTATTCAAATCCCAGTCAACTGTCATCTCCTTGGATGGTAGATATTAGGATGGTTCTGTACTATCAACGTGTCACTCTTTATTGAACACTTACCCTGTGCCTGGTATGGTGGTGTGTGAGGTGCTAGAGATACAAAGGTAGATAGGATACGTGCCCATAATGAATTTGTAGTCTTGCAGCTCTTATTTGTTACCACCTGCTTTCCAGATTAGGACATGATGTAATTCTTTTTTTTTTTTTTTTTTTTTGGTGCAATCTGATTTATAATTTAATTTTTTAATTTTTTATATTTTTTGACTTTAAATTTATTTTTTCAGTGTTCCAAGATTCATTGTTTATGCCCCACATCAGTGCTCCATGCAATAGGTGCCCTCAGTACCCACCACCAGGCTCACCCATACCCCCACCCCCTCCCCTCCAAGACCCTCAGTTTGTTTCTGAGTCCAAAGTCTCTCATTTTTCATTTCTCTCCCAGAATTACCCTACCTCCCATTTCCTTTCCTTCTCCTACTGTCCTCTATATAACCCCTTATGCACCGCAAGTAAGTGAAACTATATATGATACTTGACTTTCTCTACTTGGCTTATTTCACTCAGCATAAGGACATGATGTAATTCTAATAAAGAAGCAATGATTATTGAAATATAGGCTTTGATCATCATGAAGATGGCCTTAAATAGTGTTTGAGTTTGTAATATTTCTATTTTTTCATGCTTTTATTACTTGGGAAATATAGCTGCTGAAAGAGATAAGCCTCAGTGGATTAACATAATAGAAATGTATTTCTTGCTCATGTAATTTCCAAAAGGAGTGTTTCAGAGCAACTGGCAGTTTTATCCAAACCTGTGACTAAGGGATCCAAGTTCCTTCTATGTTGGACATCTGCCATCTTTAACTTCTATGGTTGCTTCTCAAGGGGAGAGAGGAAGATCTGAATCAGGCCTCAAAGTACTAAAAATTGCTTCTGTCAATGACCCATGGATCACAGCTCTGTTGCATGGTTGCCCCTAACTGCAAGGGAGATGGAATGATGTAGTAAATGTACATATGAAGTACATTTATGGTTACCAGAACAGAACAAGAAGAGATGACTTCTATTTACCAAGCTGAAGGAATTTCAGTTGTTTGTTTGTTTGTTTTGAAGATCAAGCTGGTATTTTTTAGGTAAAAATTATTTACTTTGAGGTAAAGGACTTAGATATTTTGAATGGATTTTTTTAAGGGAGAAAGATTATTATAATAAACCAAAATACATAAAATAATTAGCTATTGTGACAAAAACATCCTAAGAAACTTTGAAAAAAATGTAGTGAATATGGTCAAGGCATGTTCTAGAAGGAAAAGTAACAAAGTTTAGTGACTAGTCAGCAAGACTTTCTCTCATACTGAGGAAATTTCTGGGTCTCTTTCTACCTTAGCTCTATTATCCATATGAAGGGATAAAGAGCCAGGAGTCAGAATAATTGGGTTTTGTTTTCTGTTACTTGTCATCCGGTTCACTTGTTACATATACTTCTACCCTCTCATTCTCTGCAGATTTGTGCATAAAGGACAAAGTACACACATCATGTATTTTTCATATATTTGTTTGAAAGTTGAATGAAATAATGACTGTGAAGGTATGTAGTAAAGTTCAAATCACAATATAAATGCAAAATATTACCTTTCTTTTCATCACCATCCCCATTAAGATGATGCACTATTAGGAAAAGTGGAAGCAAAGTGGGGATGTCCAATTTGGCATCAGCTTCTCCTTGCACCACTTGTTTCTCAGCCTCTGTAATCACACTATAATCCTTGCTACCCTCTAATAAGCCACGTGAGCATCATTCATTCATTCCATTTGAAAAGACTTCCTGTGGGTCTAATAATAAAACACCACTGTGGCCATTTTTTGAGTTTTCCCTATGACTGTACTAGACCATACATGCATTTTACCCACATGATTTTAGCCCCCCCCCCCCCCCCACCAAAGCAAGTCTGGAAGACTGGGTCTCTAATCACCTCCTGTTTTTCACAGATAAAACCAAAGCCTACAGAGATGGAGCCGGTTGTTTGAGTCCCATAGCTCAGCACTGGCATTCTGACTTCAGAGTTCACGCTAGTGACCATGGTGTTCTCTTGGCTCTCCCTGTAGCTGTTGTGTACCAGACACCTAGGGCTTTCATGGTGAACATGAAAACATGATCTTTGACTTTAAGGAACTTTCAGCTTGCCATAGCATCTTCCATACTGTTCCTATGCCTGCACTGCTCTCCCAGGAATACTCCTTGCCCCTTCTCTCTGCCTAGTTGGTTTCTCCTTATCCTGAAGTCTCAGGCCAGGCATAATGTTCTCCAGCCCTGCCTGACTGCCCACCCAGGGAATGCCTAGAAGCTGTCTCACATATGCTTATGAGAAGAGGCAGTATTGCCTGGTTGTTAAAGACTTAGGCCTAGACACAGACTATCTTAGCTCAAATTTGGCTCCATCTGTTCCAATCTAATTTGCAATAAATTATTTTACTTCTCTGGGTCTCCGTCTCTGTATGTATAAGTGGGATTGTTATAAGAATGAAATGAAATAATCTATGTAAAGTAGATTGGTTCTCATGTGGTAAGTGCTTGGTTGACTTAGTTAACTCTCATTAATTACCATTAGGAAGATCGGTCAGTCACCACTTCCATTTCTTTCTCCTGCCCAAGATTTGCAGGGTCTGCTGCGAAAGGTGGGGATGTTGACTATATAATCTGCCTTTGATTTCAAAGGTTTGGGTTTGGCACTGAGAGGTCAACATCTCTGAACTCAGGACTCTGGCAACTTGAGTGAGCTCAATGTAAAGAAGGCCCGTGACTTGGCCAAAACGCTTGCTTTTGATGATGTACATATTGTTGAACACACCCAGCTCCACGCCCTTTCTACAGAAATATAGGACCGATTTATGATTTTAATCAGATCAGCTTTGCTGATGTGCGGTGAGGAATAATTCATTGGTGTTTGGTGCACAGAATGGCAGTGCACTGAGCCATGAGGGAAGTGCTTCTTCTAGCACTTCAACTCCCTTGCTGAGGTAGCTTTCCTTCCTTTCCTTTGTGCTCAGATGGGTTTTTGTGGGAAGCATAGTCATCTCTTTCTCTGTACCTTTTCTCCCTGGCTCAGGCATGTTTATAGTCCCCAGGTGAGGATGAGGACATGTCTAGGTAGCCAATTAGCCAAAACAGAACATTGAGAGACTTGTAGAACACATACAAATTTCAGCGGATTAAAGGTCAGTGTCCAATAAATTGAGTCTGAGCAAGGCTTTTTCTACCAGGGTTTGGAGTACTGCAGAGTTTAATCTTGGAGTTCCTAGGGTCTATAAAGGAAGCAGCAGGTGTCCAGAATGTCAGTCTTTGTTCCACTCCAAAGGCATATGTGCTTTTGGCTCCAGAAAACTCTCTGTAATATCCACTGGAAGCTTTGGTTCACTCTTTTCTTCCCCATTGTGCTTAGAAGCCCCAGTGTCTGTAAGCTACACAGGTGCATACCTTGACTTCAATCAGAGTTAGGAAATTCAGAAGAAAAAAAAGAATTTTGGTTGTTATTATTTAAAATTGAATAATAAACACCACAGGAAATGTGGCAGCTTTAAAAAGCAGCTGTGTACTCTTTGACATTTCTCCCATTGAGAGGTCTATGTCACCTTTCTTTAAATCTGGGTAGATTCAACCTATAAAAAGTGATGTTAGATGACATTTTAAAGGCTAGGTCATCAAAGACTATGCAGTTTCCATCTTGCTCTTGGAGTCCTGAACCATGTCAGAACTTTGAATACTCTTAAACCACTGTATTGTGAGGAAGCTGAAGCCCCATAGAGTAGCCTCCTGATGCTATGGTTAACAGTTTCAGCTGAAATTGGCTTCTGTGTTATTTCAGTACAGTTGTCAAATAAGTGAGCAAAGAAGCTCCCAGATGATTCCAGCTCCCAGCAGCATGAGTCCTTTCCAGACATTGGAGTCACCCCCATCACATATGCCTTCCCAACAGAGACTTAGATGTTGGGGAGCAGAAACAAGGCATCTCTATTTTCCTTGTCCAAATTCCTAACCTGCAGAATCTATAAGCCTAATAAAATAGTTGTTACTTTATGTCACTATATTTTGGGTTGGTTTGTTATACAGCAGTAGATAGCTGGAACAGTAGGCTTCATTGAGCTAACTTCCAAGTACCAAGTAAGAGAAGTTGGGTAATTGTAAGCACAGTTGACAATACTATAAGAATCATGGAATCAGTAGAATTTAAGAATTAGAAGGGATCCCAAGTATCACCTAATAAATCCAGCAGCCTTGAAGTTGCCACTAATCTGAATTTTCTGTTTAACATATTAAGGCAGAGATAATTTACTCATTGTTTACCTACTTCCTGTGATGAGGAACTCATAACTTCATGAAGCATCCTTTCTTGCAGAAGTACAACTGGGTACAGTAAAGGAAGATTTTTATTGCTAGATAAAGATGATTAGTGACAGAGCAAACACAGCTGCCTAAGAGAAAATGACTTGGAGGAAAGACTCCCCCTGTACAAATTAGAGGTCCTTAAGAAAATGACAAACTTGGGGTGCCTGGGTGGCTCAGTTGGTTGGGCGGCTGCCTTCGGCTCAGGTCATGATCCTGGAGACCCGGGATCGAGTCCCACATCAGGCTCCCTGCTCGGCGGGAAGCCTGCTTCTCCCTCTCTCACTCCCCCTGCTTGTGTTCCCCTTCTGGCTGTGTTTCTCTCTCTGTCAGACAAATAAAATCTTAAAAAAAAAAAAAGAAAAGAAAAGAAAAGAAAAGAAAATGACAAACACTATGGCACCTGCTGTTTGGGCTGCTCACCTGGAATTTGTCCTATGCTGCCTTAAAAAAAAATTTTTTTTAGGTTTTTGTAATATGTAGAGGGCCTCTACATCTCTACTTCATGATGTGATATTGGTTTCTAGTGGTAAAGTATAGAGGTAAATCAAAACTAATTGGGGTAATATTCTTAGAAATGTAAATGCAGGTATATAAGCTCAAAGAATGTCTAAGGTAAGATGGGAAGTCATCTTTCACCACAAGCTGAATGTAAATAAAGAGTGCAATGCTGGTACAGAAAGTACTCGCACATTCTGTAGTAGACAACGAGATAGAAAGATCACAAGTGCCATTGTTTAATTGTCCAGAAAAAATAAGTCAAATCCAATTTGAAGAATTTCTCTCAATTCTGAGAACTCTACTTTAAGGGAGGAAAGTTACAACCTAGAGGTTTTTTGGAAAATATCAACAAAAATAACTGTTCACAAAGTGGAAAGAAGTCTAGAAACCATGTTGTGTAGAATACATTGGAAGGATCTGGGCATGTTAAGCAAAAAGAGGAAATAAATTAATACAGAATGATATGATAATAGCCTTCAGATACTTAAAGGGTTCTCAGTAGACAAAGAGATGAAACTTCAACAACTCCATTCTTAGCATCTTAGTCTAGGCCTCCATCATCACTTGCCTTGATTGCTGTATCAGACTTCTCACTTGTGTCTTTGATTTCCATCTTGCCTTCTACAATCAGGTTTCTACAAATGAAGATTTAACCTTTTAAAACTGCAAGTCACATTACAACAGTCCCTGATGTAGTAGTCTCCAAACTTCTCACTGGACTTGGAATAAAGTGCACACCGTTGACCGTGTCCTGCAGTGGTCTCCACCTTTACCAGATCTACAGGCTCCATTTTATAAGCAGTTATTTTTAATAATCCCTTTTACTCTCTTGTAATAAACTTTACAGGTAATAGAAGTTATCTGATAACTTATTTTTTAAAAATGGAATTAATGTCCTAACTTTAAGTGATTATAAAGAAATTTATTTTTTCCCAGTTTTACTGAGAAATAATTGACACACATCACTGTATAAGCTTAAGGCATAGAGCATGATGGTTTGATTTGCATACATTGTGAAGTGATTATTACAATAAATTCAGCTACTATTCATAATCTCATACAAATACAATAAAAAGAAAGGAGAAAAGAAAGAACATTTAATTTATTGATGAGAACTCTTAGAGTTTACTCTCTTGATAACTTTCTTATATATCATAGCCCTTTTGTAACTATAGTCATCATGTTGTATAGCACCTTCCTAGCACTTACTTCTAACTGGAAAGTTCCACCTTTTGACCACCTTCAACCAGTTTCCCTTCCCTCCACTCCTGCCTTTGATAACCACAAATGTGATCTCTTTTTATATGGTTTCAGGGTTTTTTGTTTTTGTTTTTTTTAGATTCCACTTGTAAGTGAGAGCATACATTATTGTTCTCTGACTTATTTCACTTAACAAAATGGCTTCAAGGTTTACCCAAGTTGTTGCAAATGGTAGGATATCTCTTTTTTTATTACTGAAAACTATTCCATTGTATCTATTACACAACTTCTTTGCCCATTCACTTGGTGGACACTTAGGTTGTTTCTAGGTCTTGGCTATTATGTATAATACTGTTATGACCATGGGAGTACAGATATCTTTTGGAGTTAGTGTTTTCTTTTCCTTGGCATATGTTCCAGAAGTGGAATTGCTGGATCAGATGGTAGTTCAATTTTTAACTTCTTAAGGATTCTTCATAGTGTCTTCCATAGTGGCTGTGCCAATTTACAGTCCCATTAATAGTGTACAGGGTTCCCTTTGCCCCATGTCCTCTCTAGCTTTTGTTATTTCTCCTCTTTTGGATGATGGCATTCTAACAGGTGTAAAGTGACATCTCATTGTGATTTTGACTTGCATTTCCTTAATGACTAGTGATGTTGAGCATCTTTTTTTGTACCTGTTTGCCTTTCATATATCTTCTTTGAAAAAATGTCTTTTCAGGTTTTTTGCTCATTTTTTATCTGGTGGGGTTGGGGCAGGTTTTTGCTGTTGAATTATATGAGTTCTTTATATATTTTAGATGTTAGCCCCTTATCAGATATATAGATTGCAAATATTTTTTCTATTCCATAGTTTGTCTTTTCACTTTGCTGGTAGTTTGTTTTGCTGAGTAGAATAGTTTTAGTTTGGTATAGTCCCATTTGTTTCTTTTCAATTTTATTGCTTGTGTTTGTTGTTGTTGTGCTTTAAGTGTCTTATCTAAAAAATCATTACTAAGATCCATGCCAAGAAGCTTTATTCCTATGTTTTCACCTAGGAGTTTAATGATTTTGATCTTACATTAAGTCTTTAACCCATTTTGAGTTAATTTTTGTGAGAAGCATAATTTAGGGATCTAGTTTCATACTTTCACATGTGAATATTGAATTATCCCAGTGCCATAGAGTGAAGAGACCTTCTTTTCTCCATTAAGTGTTCTTGGCTCCTTTGTCAAATATAGTTGACTATATATGGGTTAGGTTTATTTCCAGGCTCTTGACTTTGTTCACTAGGGCATATAAAAGTAGGTTAATTCATTGGAACTGCAATAACAAAATGATTTTAAGATCATTTTGCTGTTATTGATAATAGTATTTCTTAAGTGTGAAATGCTAAGCACATTTCTAAATACTTTCTCAGTTCTCACTGAAGCCTTCAGCAGCTCAGTGGTGAGAGCTACTTAGAGTGAACCTCACAAGGTTGCAGCTGGTAAGTAAAAGAGCATGATTAACCTTGATTTGTTTGGCCCCAGAGCCCAAGCATTATGTCATGTTTTTATGCCAGTACCATACTGCTGTGATGACTATAGCCCAAGCTTTCAACCACTGTGTTAGGTCTTTTCTATGCTGTTTCTACACATCTGTATTTCTTACACTCAACAATCCTTGAATCTGACCAAAGTAGAGTTAATGGAGATGTTTTAAAGTTAATCTTATTTTCTCAGGATAAAGATTTCAATCCCTCCTCCCTGCAAGATCATGTTCTTTTGTTGATTATTTCTTTTGCTCCTCCTTTTTCTGTCAGGAAAACTCAGATTATTATTATAGGTCATTGTGAATTCAATCAACTTAATGACAATTGATGTCTCTCCACTGCTCCTCATATTAGTGGCTCTGTATCAGCATTTACTACCCCCTCCTTGAAGTAGGCATGCCCCTCTCCATCACTTTTCCCCAATCAGTTGAGGTTTTGCCTTACCCAGTGAACTTTTAATCATTCTGAATAGCTAATCACTATAATTCCTCACTGCCCAGAACTGCAAGTTCATCATGCAAATGGACCTGATGTCCTTGTTAATCACAGTAATCGTTCACCACTCATGAGCTGCAAAAGTCATGATGATTGTCCTCATCACTTAGGTCGCTCACCATCTGAGGGAGGCTGGTAGGAGTGTTAAGATTCACTGAACACGGGCTGTGGGGCTAGCAATGGAATGCTCATCAGAAATGTGGGTTTCATATCTCTGCTTATAATTACTATTTTCCCAAGTTAGCAAATAGGTCTGGACTGCCACTCCACTGCTTGCCATCTCCATCCCCATAGTTTCTGATGCTAAAGCTTCCATAGCAGGGTTCTGTCACAGGCTTCTCCCTTCTTGTATGTAATGCTCCATCGAGGCATCCAGGCTATATTTTGTTGGCATTCTCCACTGAGCCTTCTGGGTGGGCCAGAAACTTTCTTCCTAAGGTTAGCTAAAGGTATTTGTCTTATTCAGGGGAAGGCCAAAGGAAGAGGGATAAGCAGACTCTGTGATGAGCTGGGAGCCTGACATGTGGCTCAGTCCCAGGACCCTGAGATCATGACCTGAGCTGAAGGCAGATGCTTAACCAACTGAACCACCCAGGCGCCCCTATTCAGTTAATCTTGTTCCGTCTCTAGTTCCACATAGAGTGCTCTCCACATGTATGCTCTACTATTCACTTTTTAATCTTTATTTGCTTTGTTGAAAACCTCTATCAGTTTGACGATGGTACACAGACCATAAATGGCTTTCCCAAAGCAGCAGCCTCAGTTTCCATGCCCTAAGCAGTCTAAAATTTATAATTAATAAATAAGATTTATAATTATAAATAATTAATAATTTATAATTCCACATTCTCATTTCACTACACTCCACCTTCTCTTGTATTACATACTCTCTGCTCTCTGTCTCTTCTCCCAGATTTGCATATCAAGGTGTCAGCTGAACAAGGGGCCCCACATTCATCAAAATCTGTCCTCACAGAAGACAGCTGTTGCCAAACATTTCTGTTATCATTAAAACATTTCAAAAGTCTTTAAAAATTACCTGTGTTACAAAGTCTTTATTTTAAGTCAGAATGGTTGCCCTGAGTATTTTTGAAAGCCATCTTTCTTTCTGAAAGTTCCTTTCTTCTTCCCTTGTCCCTCTCTCCCTGTCTTCTCAGATAGAAACAGAGACAATATGAATGAAAGAATCCAGCTCAAAACAACAAACAATAGCAGTAACCTGAGGGAAATCAAAGCCCTGGGATGCTCTAGTAGATTTTCCCACCCTCTGTGTAGCATCCATTTACCAACTTTCCATTGTGGGGACATTTCTCCCTAACTTTCTTTTGAGCAGTCTTCCTCATTGTGTAGATGCTTTGTGGAATTGTGAATCAAATTGCCTTGTTTTGGGATCCATTAGTGATCCAAACAAAACCAACTCCGTGTTCATTTTGGGGACTTTAAATATTGAGCTCAGTGATGTGAGTATGAAAAGAGGATGGGAGCTGATCTTTGCAGTCTTGTCATTCTGTTGATGAGATCCTGCTGATTGGATCCTTGCTTCCGCTTTTCTTCTAAGATTGAGTAGTTTAATTCTTTGTGTATTCTATAGACTCAGTAAAGCTATTTTGCTTAAGGCAGGCAGAGTCAATTCTGCTGTTTGTAAGTAAAGACCCAACTGATAGACTATGTTACAGAAACTCGGTTTCACAGACTTTCAATTGCCTGATCCTCTGGACACAGTTTCTCTTTTACACTCTTGATGGGGTGCTGATAATTGAATGGACAGAGTATGGTGGCTTAGTGCCTAGTTTACTGGAGGTAGAATTAATAGAGTGGGTCATAATGAAACTGGAGTCTTATATGCTTATGATTATACAAACTTTTGTCCAGTTTCTGCAGATGTAGTCCCCAGGTAAGTTAAATTAATGACTCAAATCAATCCAAATTTGAATATGCTGGAACTTGAATCACACAGCTTGACTCCTTTTTCCTTGATTCTTTTCATTAGCAAAACTTTCGAATTACCTGTGGGGATAGAAAATATATGGCATATATATGTACCATTTATGATATATGTGGTACAGGAGAGTATAAGGTAGAAAGACGATTCTGAAATAGTTCAACAACTGAGGGACACAAATAGGGATATCCTAGCTTGAAGAGTAACATAGTCTTGATCATGCCTGGTTGACTTCCTATAGCCATACAGGCCCTTTTTATTTCTTCTCTCATGTTCCTTTTTCGCTCTTCCTTCCCATTCTTATCCCTCCTCTCTCTTGTTACTCATGTACATACCCTATATAAATTTTCTATCCTCTTCATCTTTATATATGTATGAAGCAGCATCCCTTTCTCTTATGTGATTAAAAGTAGGGACTTCAGAATCAGACAGGAGAGAGATTTCATTTTACCACTGCTACTTTCTAGCTGTATGACCAAAAATAAATTTCTTTTTCATGTCCAGTTTTTTCATCTTCAAAATGGAAGCACTAAAATTTATTCATGTGAGGATCACAAGGAAAGCCTATGACATAGGGATTGGCCCATGACGTGTGCCTCAGGATTGGTAGCTACTTCTGTGGTTATTATTTTCTTCAAAAAAAGAAGAAAATTCCTCATCACCCATTTTCAGCACATGCTTGTTACATTTGCCTTTGTGTTATTCCATTCAACTGTCTTCTCATGTGTTCAACACCTTTCCTTACTTGTCCCAGAGTCATGCCTCTCAGAGGGAACCTACTAGGGATATTCCTTCCTAGGAGTAATATACCAACAATGGAGAAATGTTAGTCTTTAGGAGAATCCTAGTAGATTTCCCCTTCAACTAATCAAGCATTTTGATAATTATTTTGATTATCAATAATTTTGATAATTATTTCATGGAGTGTTACCATTTTCCTCTCTCACTTCCCAGGGTCTTTTGAGGATTCAGGTACATTTCTATATAAAAGATGTGATTGTAGATTATTTAGGGTTAAACTTCAATCACCATCTTGGAAGAAGTTATGACAGTTTTTGAAAGTGAGTCTACTGAGATAGGCATATCTTTAATGTATCTATTACTACAAAAATAAGGAGTTGAAGTTCAATAATCAGACAGTTTGAAAATGCTTCATAGAAATTGAGTGGAGGATATTAATGTTATTTATTCTTTATTTATTTTTGTGGAGTCTTTTTTAAAAACAGATGAGCTAAGGCTCTCTCTGTCTTCCCTGAAATGTCTCATTGTTACCTAATATTTGATAAGTTGGTGTTGGGAAAAGTTTTATTCTTTTAAGCCCAGCAATATATGAAAAATACTATTCATCTATCCAAGACGGTCTTAATTTGGCTGTTTTCCTAGACTCCTGATTCTACTTTAAGATGTATGCTCTAGTTTGTGGCCAACACACATGCATATTTCTTACAGATGCATTAAACTTGGGAGCTTATCAATAGTTGGACTTGGAAGTACGGTAGCTCTAATGGGAAAACCTTGCTTTGCTGAACCATTAATGCTCAAGGTTTAAGTGTAAAAACACCAGCTGTGCTTAATCCACTCCCTATCACCATTTCCAACTGGAGCTTGGAACATACTCAAAGTCAGGAGCTAAGCAGAGGCAGGGATCTAGTGACTTAAGAGGCTGAAGAGATTTTCTCTCTCTGAGTCCAAATTTTTCTCCAAATGCTGTGGGATTTAACACTGGAGTGCAACATTCCAATCCCTGCTTAATACGGGGTCTTTGAAGGTATCCACAGTCTCTATCTTAGTCTTGTTTCCTTCTAAACATGTACAGCAATAAATTCTGGCTGATGGTACCTCAGGCATATTGTCTTATTGCCCACCTCAAATAATGTTTAATGGTCCAGTTCTCTAGAATTTTGCATTCAGATCTGTTTGACATCAAAACGCATTTCTCTGACATGTGTAATCCTCTGTAAGCTTGACAAGGGAGCTTGGTTTCTGTTCTCCCTAGGCTTTGTGTGGGGGGGGGAGAGGGGAGGGGATATAATTTATCTTACTTTGAAGATGAGAGAAAAATGGAAGAAACTGAACAATGTTAGGAGGCCAAAATAAAGCTAAAGAAAAATGATACAATGAAATAAGTGGGGGAAATAAATTTAAATATCAGACAGGGATAGAAAAGGAAAGCAAAATTGCTTCACTTTTATGATGAGGTATAGGTCGAATTAAACAAAAAATTGAACTTGTTTTAGAACATGGGCTTAGCCTGGTGGTGGGTACTAAGGGCACGTATTACATGGAGCACTGGGTGTGGGGCATAAACAATAAATATTGAAACACTGAAAAAATAAAATTAAAATTTAAAAAATGGTGAAAATGTTCTGAGGTGAATCAAGGGAACTGGATAAACCTTCCCTTGACCTCTCCCCTACCCACCCTTATTCCACCCTTATACGTAAGCACTGTCACCTGTGTTCTTTCATTCACCTGTTGGGTGACACTGGGAAGGCCACTGAATTCCTCCAAGCCTTCGCTTCTGTAGCTGTAAAGTGGGAATAACATTATTTATCTTCTAGCACTGTTGAGAGGATTCAAAGTTGTCTGTCACTTGTATATACGTGTATGAACAACATAAATGCTCAATGAACACTGGACATTATTACTTTTCTAGGCACCAACATAGGTATTTTTTTACCAAAGAAAAATGGTGTCTCATTATATCTAAGGCAATAGAAATTACTATTTTTAACCTAATGATATGCTGGGAGCATTTATAAATTGCTAATATATAAATTATGTTATATAAATGCATACATATGATCACATTATAATTATGGTTTTTTAGATTTTCCTCTTTATGCCTTCTTCTTCCATATGACCTGTCTTCAAATCCATTTAACAGCCTAGGATGTATGTGTGTGTATTTTTCTTCATACGCGTATACTCATAGACAAAAGCACATATGAATATTCACATGGAGATTTTGCCATTGATTTACAAAATAAGATTATATTATAGAATTTATTTTTGTAAGATTTGCAAATTATAAAACACCACTTCCTGGTCTTTTCTTTAGCAATGGAGTCAGGAAAGCTTAAACTTTTAATTCATAGCAGATGTCCTTGCTCTTAGAAACGGGGAGGCCCCTGCGAATGGGGAGGCAAGAGCCTATTGCTGGTCAGCTGTAGCTAAGGAGAAATTTGTTGCAAGATTTCTAGGAGAGTTTTAGTTTCTAATAAATAGGATAAATTTGGTTTTTCTAGTTTTAATTCTTCCCTTTTCATCCTTCTGGGAAGTGGAAATGATACTTGAAATGACAATACCATCTTTGAATTATGATGGAATGAGTGGGAGGACAAGAGGCAGAATATTAGTGATGGTATGATAGGGAGAGAAGAGGCTGAGTGCCTGATGGCATTTGAGTGGCTGAATTAGAACCATTATCTGCTAGCCTCTGGATTTCTTAGAATAAACAAACACTATTTGTGTAAGCCATGATCATCTGGTTTTCCCTTCTACGTAGTCAAACACATTCTTAACTAATACTCATACTTTTCTGCATTTTGTTTTTATTGAAGTTCTGATACTTTATCATGACAGCACACTGTTTCATAGTGTGAATTATTATAACTTAGCCTTTTTCTAATTGATGGATATTAAATTTAAATCTAGTATTTTTTTGTCTTGATTCATTTTTTGGCCACTTCAAATAACATTGCATTAAACATCCTTAAAATATACCTTCATACACTGAGACTTTCATTTTTATGGAATAAATTCTCAGGAGATCTGTTGGGTGTATACATTTTTTTAATTTAATAATTACTGCGAGAGTGTATTCCAACAAAGCCAGCACTATTTTAGACTTTACCAGAAATGTGCCAGAACAACACTGTCCTTCCCACATTCCCAATGGCAACAGTTTTATTGGTCTTTTCTAATCTAATGTTTGTAAAATAATAACTTACTGTTAAATTAGTTCATATTTTTCTGACTACTAGGGATTTTAAGCCCCTTTCCATATTATGTTGGCATTTGGATTTGTCTGTCTGTGAATTCCTATTCATAACTTCACCTATTTTCCTCTTGAGGAGTTTCCTTCTTGTCACTTTAAAAGATTTTTATAAATATATATTATAAATACTAATTTTCCATCTTCAGTATTGGAATTTGTTGTATCTTGCTGTAAATATTTGAACTTTTATATTGGTTAAATACAGTTTTTAAAACACCTTATTTTCTTGTCTTATATAAGAGTCTGCTTTACCGTGAAATTATACACAAAATCAACTTAATGTTTTTCTTTTGCAGCAATTCTATTTTCCTCTTCTGCCACCCCAACTTCTCTATATTTTCTTATTTGTGTTATGTAAGTTAGGGGTTCAATTTTGTTTTCATCCCAAAGTAGCCACTTGTGTCATTGCCATTTTTAAAAACCCTGTCCTTCCCACTCTGAAATGAAACATCAGTTTGTCTACATTACATTATCAGATATATCTTTAGTCAACTATGATAATTTATATTAGATATAGATAATTTATATTATTTCTCCAGTCAACTATGTTAACTTATGTTAGCTATTCCCTCTAGGTTTTCAAATTTATCGCCATATGTTTGCCTGTAACATATTTCTTACTGTAATTTTTAAAATCTCTCCTGTGATTCTGGTTGGGTTTCCCCTTTAATTCCTAATCATTTGTGTATATATGCATATCCATGCAAGTTCATTTTTTCCTGAAATCAGCTTATTTTTCCTACAAATTTTTGTTTTCATTAAGTCCTTTCATTCATATGAATTTCAACTTCCTTGTTTGACTGTGTTATTTTGTTTTTATATTTTCTCATAGATGAATTCTAATTTCCTTTATTTTCATTATTTCTTTAGTGACAAAGGCTTTGCAGATATGTATTCTCAGTAGAGTTTTTAATTTGTGCTCTAGGTTTAAGTGAAAGGTTTTTTTTTTTTTTTTAAGTTGATAATTTCCTTTTGGT
>PITA01006905.1:0-96041 GCA_004023965.1 Spilogale gracilis | reverse complement strand
CAGAAAAAAGGTCAATGAATGAAAGACCTCGCACTAGATTCATGAAGAACTTTCCAACATGTCTTCCGATGGTAATTTTGCAGGAAAGGGAGAGATAAAGGATGACAGGAATGAGCAGTGCAATTTACTCCCTTTTATCAGTCCTGGAACGAAATGTACTCCTAAATTCCAGGAGTATGTGTTGGTTTTATTTAACCAATTAGTCACAGGTTAGATGAAGCAACCTTTTGAAAAAATGGCGCAAGAAGGAATCCACGCATAGACACTGGTCATCAGAGAAATAGAAATGAATTCACACCAAATGATGAAAAGTCAGAAAACAAAAACCACCTGAAATAAAAAAGGCAATGTAATTTCGCAATGAATGTGAAGGGAATCAAGGGCTCTGAGCAAAGGTTTGTAGAGTTAATCACCACCATGGCTGTCCTGTGGCGCCAGGCCTGCAGGGTCACTTATCGCCTCACTTTCCTATGCTAGAAAGTTCTGGAATTCATTTTCTACAAGTCTGAGACTGCAGCCAGATCTAATGCACTTTTTCTTTTGAACAAAGGAGCAGCCATTCCCAAAGCCCAGTCCAACCTGAAATACCAGATTTCCTAATGAGAAGTCAGCCCAGAGGCCTGTCCCAGCACCCTTCCGCCACATTAACCCCTTCCTTCCCTCCCACAGAGCCCCAGAATTTTACTTTCAAATATCATGAAGGTGATCTGATTTAAAATATATATATGTTTTATATAATTTATACATTTCCTTTTTTAAATTTTATTTATTTATTTGACAGAGAGAAACACAGCCAGAGAGGGAACACAAGCAGGGGGAGTGAGACAGGGAGAAGCAGGCTTCCCGCCGAGCAGGGAGCCCGATGTGGGGCTCGATCCCGGGTCTCCGGGATTATGACCTGAGCTGAAGGCAGTCGCTTAACCAACTGAGCCACCCAGGTGCCCCAATATAATTTATATACTTCTAATCACCAGGTTTTTAATAATCAAAACTTTTCATATCCAGTAAGTTTCTTTTAAATCTTCATGAATAAAACACAAGAGAACAAAAGGCCTGTTAATATTGCCATTGCCTGTATTAAGTATGATTAAGAAGGATCCCACAGACTTTAAATCCAGAATCCAAGGACTGACTTTTAAAAAGGGACAACAGGAGGGACTGATATATATAATATATCTATATATATATAATACATATATATATAAGCTGAGCCACTTAGGTGCCCCTCCTATTGATTTAAAAGAAACTTACTGGATATGAAAAGTTTTGATTATTAAAATCCCAGTGATCAGAAAATAGTGGAGGGGCACCTGGGTGGTGCAGTTGTTAAGTGTCTGCCTTCAGCTCCGGTCGTGATCATAGAGCCCTGGGATCGAGCCCCGCATCAGGCTTCCTGCTCCGCGGGAAACCAGCTTCTCCCTCTCTCACTCCCCCTGCTTGTGTTCCCACTCTGGCTGTGTTTCTCTCTGTCAAATAAATAAATAAAATCTTAAAAAAAAAAAAAGAAAGAAAAATAGTGGAATCTGAAGCACAGATCTTTTACTAAAAAGTAATAAAGAGGGGCACCTGAGTGGCTCAGTTGGTTAAGCCCCTGACTCTTGATGTTGGCTCAGGTCATGAACTCAGGGAGAGATAGAGCTTAATTCCATGACCCCTGCATGGGGTTCTGTGCTCACCTCGGAGTCTGCTTGAGATTCTCCCTCTCCTCTCCCCACACCACCCCAGCTTGAGCACACATATGTTCTCTCTCTCTCTCTCTCAGATAAATAAATAAATATTTAAAAAATACCAAAGAAGAGCAAATGAGGGTGACGTCTTCCTCCCCTAGATGAGAAAGTCACCTTCTTCATTTGTTTTTTCTTTCCTTTGGTTTACGACGTTAGGAAAGATGAAAAACAAGATAAATACTCGGTGATAGCAAGTGTGGAGGAAATGGACATTTCCGAGCACTGTTGATAGGAACGTGACTGAATAAAACCGGCTTGGAAGGTAAGCTAGCAATTCATATCCAAAGACTTAATTGCTTCCTTTGACTCAATCATTTTACTTTAATCAACTTGTTCTAAGGAAATAATTAAAGGTTCAACAAGAGGTTTGGGGTAGGTCAAAGATGTTCATTTCAGCATCATTTATAATGGTGAAAAATGGAGTCACCCATGGCGAACAGAGGAACCACACATAGCTGTTCCCTGAGTCACATGGTCAAAGAACAAACACCAGACCTCCTTACTTCCTACTCAGAGTTCTGCTGTGTGGTGAAGGTAACTCCCCATGAAGTCCTTAATCTACCCACTTGATTCTTCAGAAACCAAGTAAATGAGCTGAGTACATTACAGATAAGCTACCAAACATGCAAGGCTGCGACTAAGGTTACTAAATCCAAGAACTGCAGTAAACTTCTCAGCCCAGATATACGATACTCTTTTATTGTAAAATATTTTCATTTTCCTAAGAACTCTAACAACAAAAAGCAATTTGTTGCAATGGATTTTTAACGTGATCCGATCAGTTATCTTATAAATGAACATAATAACAAAAATAAAATGTTTCTAAAGTATTTTTCTCAAATAAAATCTATGCAATTCACATAATAGCCCCTTCATGGAAAATGAGTGAAGCACTCAGCTTGTCCCAGCCAGTGTTCCAAGCTGTTTACATAGGTTAATTTGCTGAATTAATCTCCAGGACAGTCCCAAGAAGTAGGGGCTGTCATTATCCTCATTTCACAGATGAGTAAACTGAGATACAGAGACCTTAAGTAATTCACCCACATCACCCAGCTAGGAAATTCAAAATTCGAATCCAAATCTAGGCAGTCAGCATTCAGAGGCTAAGGTCTCAACGACCATGCGCATTGGTATTAAAATACACTAATTAGATTAAAATGTAATAATTAAAATGTATGGCACCCAGATTAATATTGGAAACACATGGGGGTTTTTGTTATATAGAAGCAGAGGAGAGCGGGAAGAGGTTGTCAGAAGGCTTGTCGAGAAGGTAAGGATGCCAAAACATTCACTGAGCCTGAGGATGGGCGGCAGGCTGGTGAAGAACATTCTGGATCAAAGGACAAAGCTGGGAGTCACTGGCTTGTCCCTGAGGCTAGAATACCAGGGATGATGCAGGCAAGGTGGACAAGGATTATGCAGCGGGGGTTCTGTGCTTCACCTTGTCTTTCTGGGTTTTTTACATTTATTTATTCATTTATGCATCAACTGGATGAGCATTTGTTTTCATTTTAAAGATCGTATTTATTTATTTGACAGAGAGAGACACAGTGTGAGAGGGAACACAAGCAGGGGTAGAGGGAGAGGCAGAAGCAGGTGTCCCGCAGAGCAGGGAGCCCCATGCGGGACTCAATCCCAGGACCCCAGGGTCATGACCTGAGCCGAAGGCAGGTGCTTAAGTGACGGAGCCACCCAGGCATCCTGTCATCTTGCCTTTGTCTTCTTTGTCTCTATGTTCTACCTTGTCTTTTTCTCTTTCCTCCTCTTCTTTTTCTCCACCTCTTCCTCCTCCCCTCCTCCTCCACTGTCTTCTTGTGAGAAATGAAGGATTCTCCACAGTAGAGTGATATGATCAGGTACATATTTTCGAAAGAGCCACCACCATGACGCAGGGCAAAAGTCAGATCAGAGAACGGAAGATCCTGGGGTCAAGGAAGACCAATTCAAGAACAAGGGGCAAAGTAGCTGCAGGGCAGCTGGACTGGAGAGGAAGGCACAGATTAAGAGCTTCATTTAGCAGATGGAATTCAGGCTTTGATAACCAATTAGATGTGAGGGATTAAAGGAACAGTGATGTGACAGAGATAATTGACTAAGGAAAAATTACTTAAGCCCATACACCTAGATTCTAGAGAAACCTTGCTCGGTAAATGACTTTTCAGGAGACCGCTTGAGTTCTGAAAGGGGAATTTACTTTCCTCCTTCTACCCCGCATCTTTAAATTAGCTTTCTGAATCACCATTATTCTATTTTCCCTTTTAATGACTGGATGACCTCAGATAAACAAGATATAAACGGAGTTAGTTTCTCAGCCGCCTTTCCATAATCAAATTCCTTTTGAATTCGTTAGGGATGGATGAACTCACATTGAATAAAAATTCTTCCTAGTACCCTTGTTTTTTAAAACACAAAAATTATTTTTAAAGTATAGACCCAGATTCTGCTTTAGAAATTCAAATACCATAAAAAAATCTCCTCTTTACCTCGTTCAAACTTTGCCCCGAAAATAGTCAGTTCCATTTTCTAAAATACATCTAATGGAATCCAGTTAGGAGTCCATGTCCCGGAGGATAATTAGATAACCAGGCTGAGTATCCCCGCCCACGGTAAACGCGCTCTTGTCTTGTCTACACCGCAGCAGACCAAGTGGCTGAAACCGTTTTCAGAGAGTGATTAAATTATGAGCTGAGAATTATACATTTAAGTAGTGAAAGCCTTTGAGAACTACTAAAAACCCCTAGGAAACCATTCTCCCCCAAAGAACCAGAAAGCGGCGTCTGAAAAGCCCGTACTGGACACAGTTCGGATGACACACCACAGAGACATATAATCACTCTGCTGTCCTCAAAGACAGGACACAGATCTCTGCGAAAGCAGCATGCCCCAGCCTCCACGGCTAGGACGCTAAATGACAGCCGAATTCGACCCCAAAAAGAAGGCTTTGTCTGTCTTCTCCCAGGAGGTGCAACGGTGAGTCTGGGATTATCATTTGCTAGACAGCCCTCAGCCTTTGCACCAACCTTCCAAGTAAAAGCAAAGTATGTAAAGGAAAGGCTTTAATGGAAACATGAGAACATTGTTAACAATGACCAAACAAGCTCTTCTGGACAAATGATACGTAAGGGACATTTGAAGTGTTTTCCAAACCCAGTAACATTCCCTCTTAGCAATAAATGCTGTCACTAAGTAATAATGGGAATAAGAAAAGTCCACAGCCTCTGCAGTCAGACAGACCATCACCACTTTGTGGCTGTGTAACCTCATACAAGTTATTCAACCTCTCTGATACTTCGTTTCCTTCGTCTGCAAAATGGTGGTAAGAATATCTCCTTTGTGAGATGGCACAGGCCCGCCTCATCTCCTGATCTGAATCTTAAAAACGAAACAAGACGCTTGCATTTTCTCACTGAATGCAACCAGCATCTCGCTAACTGCCATGCAGGATTCGCCAGAAAAGAAGGGACAAGTTGTGCCATCTCAGGTCTGGCAACACGAGCAAGGAGGTGAGACCTCCACAGATGAAACTATCAGAATCAAGTTTAAAAAAATCAGGTTCAGGGGGCGCCTGGGTGGCTCAGTTGGTTAAGCGACTGCCTTCGGCTCAGGTCATGATCCCGGAGTCCCAGGATTGAGCCCTGCATCGGGCTCCCTGCTCGGCGGGAAGCCTGCTTCTCCCTCTCTCACTCCCCCTGCTTGTGTTCCCTCTCTGGCTGTGTTTCTCTCTGTCAAAGAAATAAAATCTTAAAAAAAAAAAATCAGGTTCAGGGCCAGATGACATGATACATAGTGACTTGCCACAGTGAGTCACAAGTGGGATTCCCGAACTCTCTATGGTGAAGCACTGTCCTTGTTTTCATTTCCATCCCATCCTGAACCAACAAGGGGTCCCATTGCCCACGTCGGTGACACAGTCATGCTGCCTCCAACTCGCCTTCTGAGGCTGACAGCCCCCGGAGGGGACTGCGCCTTGTCACCCAGACTAACTCGCCGGCCACATCCTGAGATGTTGTGGTAACGCCAAGTTGCCCAAAGTCTCTGCATTTCCCTACCCGTCTTGTTGCAGGCTGGTAACAGTTTTCGAAATAGCTTTGAACTGGTAATCTGTGGACTACTTTCTGAGTCATCCTGAGTCAGACCTAATGGGGGTAGGGTTTCCATTTTTCCAGGGGTATCCCAGAAGGGGCAGTGGAGGACGGATGAAGCGAGCACCCAGAGGCTAGAATAAGCCCTCATGTGCTGGGGATAAATATTTTTATCACAACTTGGAATAAATCAATAGACTTTGGGTCAGGGTCTAAAAAAGAGCATCAAGGACTTCTATAGCTCATGATGCGAGGGAACAGTTCATTCAGTAAGGGTCCCAAAAACAACATAAAGGAGAGGAACTCCATGAAGGTATTCTAAAACCATCACCTAATTGGCTTATCAGCTATTAAGGAACAGAATTCAGAAGTTCCCTCTTTGGTAAGAACAGTCAGCATCTCCTGCTTGTGTGCACATCTCAGGAGTCCTCTTAGGCATCAAAGGGAAGGAGACAGGAAGGAGTCCAAAGCTTGGATCACGCCCTGCCTGTCATGAGCTAATGAGCTCAGGCTCTCAAGCCACGCTGCCAGGCTTCAAATCCTGGCTCCTCCATTTACTAGCTGTGCAACCTTGGGCCACTGGCTTGCTCACTCTTTGCTTTGGCTTCCTCAACTAAGTGGGGACCACAATCGCACCTCCCTCAAAGGGTTGTCTCGAGAACTGTATGAGGTCACAGGTGCAAATCCCTTAGAGCAATGCCTCCATGGGCCACCTTGGTGGCTCGGTGGGTTAAGCATCCGACTCTTGAATCAGCTCAGGTTCATGATCTCAGGGTCCTGGTGGAGGCCCGCGTCAGGCTCCACACTCAGCACAGAGTCTGCTTGAGGCTCCTCTCCCTCTGCCCCACCCCTGCTCATGCTCTTTCTCTCTCTCAAATAAATAAATCTTGAACAGTGCCTCACACACTGCGAAGGCCAGCTGCCACTGTTAGACTTTTCTCCTCCAGCAGGTTCATCCTCAAGTGCGGCATAGAGAGATTCAGGAAATCATGGTCTGATACCCTTTAACGCAGAAGATGAAGACCTGATATTTAAAATACCTAGGTCTAAGCAGAACCTGTGGGCGGTGCTCCTCTCTTGGCCCCCTTTCTCAGTTAGTTGCTACACATACCCTTCAAAGCCCAGTCAAATATCTCAAGTAAGATGTATTAATTAGGAGCTGCTCATCGCAGAAACCCATCTCCTGTGGCTTTGATCAAATAAGGACTCATTTTTAGCACCTCACAAGGGGTCAGGGGACTGACACACTGGGCCAGGTGCAGTAGGTCCCAGATCTCAGCACCCCAGGTTCCTTTGGGTTCTACCATCTCTAGTGGGTGACTTCAATCTTCATATCACTCCACAGACACCCTCTATGAAGGAGGAAGGGGAAGGAAGCCCTGAAGATGAAGAGGTGACGCCTATACCAGGAAAACCATGCTCCATGGGCATCACCCAGTCCACTTCCATCATGTGAGTAATCAACACCATGTCAGGCGGCCAGCCCTCATTGCAAGGGAAGTACAGAAATGGATACTTTGCCAATCCACACAAAATCAGGGTTCTGTTCATAAAAAAAAAAAAGGAGAAGAATGATTAATGGAGAGGCAACCAGCAAAGTTTTCTCTGACCCTCAAGGCTAACTCAGGTCCTACTGTAAGACATTTTCATAGGGTCATATACTCCTCCTTTGTGTCACTTACATGTAAATTGTAATTCAGTAATTTCTTATGAAAATAATGTTTAGTACCTTCTTCATAGCAGAACATAAGCTTCGGAAGGCAAGAACCATGTCTCTCCTCCCCAGTGTATCCCAGGACCCCCAGAGCCGAACCCAATGCCTCGTAACCAGTTAGCACACAATAAACATATGTGGAATTGGTAAACAAACCACTTAATAAAAACTCATTGATAGACTTACTAACTCTAAACAATTAGCTTCATTTTTCTTGTTTAAACTCAGACTAGAAATATTCGTACGCCTTGTAAGGTTAAAGTTATGAAGAATATGTGAAAAGAAAATCAAGAAACACTGGGAAAATATGTTGGGTAAAAACTTGATACGTGTGGCAAGAGAGAAAACAGAGCATTAGAATCCATAAGGGATATGCTTTAAGATCATGGGAATAGAAAAATGTCACTCAGGAGAATGCCAGGAATATAACTGTATTATTTGGTGATAAATACAGGAGGTGGGGACATATTTAGATATGGCTGCCTTTTCTCTTTCTTCTCCTCTTCCTCTCCTCCCAGGAAAAAAGAAATAAACAGAATTGCATAACTTAGCAGAATTCATTTACCAACGGAAGTTCATCTCCATTCACTCAATCAAACAAACCAGCGCTTGCGGGAACGCGCACCATCTTGATCCTAGGAGAACAACAGTTACCAAACGAACACGGTCTTGACCCACAGAGCCCTTCTGTGCCATTTGGGGCAGTGGGGCAAGACAATAAAGAAATAAATAGATTTACTGCTGGTGATAAATGCTATGAGATGCTGTAGCAATAGAATAATGAGAGGGAGGTGATATTTAAGCCACCACCCAAGAATGAGAAGACAACTATTAGAATAATCAAGAAAAGGGGCACCTGGGTGGCTCAGAGGGTTGGGCCTCTGCCTTTGACTCAGGTCATGATCTCAGGGTCCTGGGATCGAGTCCCACGTCGGGCTCTCTGCTCGGCGGGGAGCCTGTTTCCCCCTCGTTCTCTGCCTGCCTCTCTGCCTATTTGTGATCTTTCTCTCTGTCAAATAAACAAATAAAATCTTAAAAAAAAAAAAAAAGAATAATCAAGAAAAAACATGAGGTGACCAGAACATGGTGGGAAGGTGGGGAGCGGCTCAATATGGTTTGTTTCTCTGATCGCCTCTCCTATTGCCCTCTTTCACTCACTGGCCAAGCATGCCAAGCATGCTCTTGCCTCAGGCCCTTTGCACATACTGTCATCCAGTGCTCCACTTGAACATTTCCATGTATCTCCCTATTCACTCTGATTCAGATCTCTGCCCAGTAAAGGGATAGGGAAATGGATGAGTCTAGAACTAGATTCATTCTCACATTAATTCAGCACACGTTGGTTGAACTCCTACTGTGTGCCAGGTACTGTTCTATGCCCTGGGGCTATCTGGTTAGATGCAAGGTGAATCTCTTGTTCTTGCAAGTCCTACACTACTGGACTTGGGGAAGTGGACGAATGGAAAATGTCAGACAGTGACCCTCGTAAATGGAGGGGAGTCTCTATTTGAGAGAGGGTGGTCAAAAGAGGCCTCTTTGAAGAAGTTTTTAGCAGAGAGCTGAACAATCTAAATAAGCCATGAGAAGACCGGGGCAAGGACATAACAAATACAAAGGTCCTAAGGCAGAAACTATCTCCAAAAACCACAAGAAGAGATCTCAACAAAGCTGTTAAAAAATAATGTGAAAACTATATGAAAATTTTGTGTACCCCTCAAAAGATATGTCGAAGTTCCAGTCCCTAGGACCTTACAATGTGATTTTACTTGGGGAAAGGGTCTTGTAGGGTCTTACTGCATGCATTCACACACTGAATCCAATATGACCAATGTCCCTACAAGAAGGTCATTTGCAGATGGAGCAGAGATTGGAGAGACGCAGCGTCATGTCCAGGAACCCTGAGGGCGAGTGGCCACCACCACCAGCATGAGGAGACAAGGAAGGGTTCATCTTAGGGTCTCAGGAGTGGTGTGACCCTGCTGACACCTTGATTTTGGACTTCTAGCCTCCAAAGCTGGGTGACAATAGATTTCTGTTGTTTCAAGCCTCCCAGTTGGTCACACCCTTGGTGGAAGACCTGGGGAACAGATACAGACGCCTTTCAGACATCCAGGTTCGGGAGTTGGGGGGAGAATTTGGGGCCAAAAACGTAAATTAGGAGGTATCGTTAAAACATGATGAGCAGGGGCTCCTGGGTGGCTCAGTTGGTTAAGGGACTGCCTTCGGCTCAGGTCATGATCCCGGAGACTCGGGATCGAGTCCCACATTGAGCTGCCTGCTCGGCAGGGAGCCTGCTTCTCCCTCTCTCAGTCCCCCTGCTTGTGTTCCCTCTCTGACTGTGTTTCTGTCAAATAAATAAAATCTTTAAAAAAAAAAAAAGCCAAAAAATCGTGATGAGCAAAGAGGCTAGACTTCACTCTACAACCAAATCCAACAATCCACCATCAACGGGAATGAGTAGATGGCAGGCTTTGGAAGAATAAGATGGCCTACATTCTAAGACACCTGTAGAAATTTAAGAAAGCTAAGCAGATTGCCATAGTGTTGGATTAAATCAATGCCACATAGCAGACAAAATCACCCTGTAATGGTAGACCATTAAACAATGAAACCATAACACATAATTCATGATCCAATAAATATAAAAAAATGTCTTAAATGGTGAAATGCAGCCAATACACATAGGTAATGGTAACCGGTGACCTCAACAATTACCAACGTGACATAATTAAGTATCGAAGGGGCGCCTGGGTGGCTCAGTTGGTTAAGCGACTGCCTTCAGCTCAGGTCATGATCCTGGAGACCAAGGGATCGAGCCCCACATCGGGCTCCCTGCTCTGCGGGAAGCCTGCTTCTCCCTCTCTCACTCCCCCTGCTTGTGTTCCCCCTCTGGCTGTGTTTCTCTCTGTCAAAGAAATAAATAAAATTTAATTTAAAAATTTTTTTAAAAATAATTAAGTACTGAAGAACAGACAAGGAAGTAGCTCAGGATATTATAATCAATACAACGGAATTAACAAATATAAAAGGAGAATGGTAAGGAGGAGAACAATGAACTTCATTCGTGAGTAGACAGGGCTCTCCAATAAAAAGTCATCAAGTTGAGAACAGACATTGGTCACATCCGTAGATACAAACCACAATAAGAACAAAGAAATGAACACAAGGAAAAGGTACCTTGAAGTCATCCTAACTTCATAGAGCATGAAACAACATGGAGCATGGGATAAAATTCAGAACATGGCAGACCATTCTCCTCTCAGTGATCAAGATAAAATACAATACCTCAATTCATAAGATGTCACCTTAAATTAAAAATCACGTCCTCTGGCTTCTAGGTTGTGAGAAAAGGCTTCCTGGGAAGAGTATCAACCGTCTGGGTCTGATTGCTAGGGTCGTCTTGGCAGACGACCCCCACCCTCCTACCCCCTTCCCCCTTACTCCCCACCCCCCCACTCCAGAGCTCAGGCCCACCCAGAGGGAGCAGTCTGGGCTTTTCATGGACAACTGTTCGCCCCACTTACAGAATAACTACTATGTTTTCTTTCGTCTTTCCCACAAGTCCCTTTAAAATGCCCATTTTTAAAGAAATCGCATCGCATTGCCTCTAAACTCCAGGTCCAAATTTTTATTTCACCAGCCTGATAATCAAATTAAAAACTGTATAGAATCCATTTTTAACAAAAGAGGATCCTCAGACTCAAGAAGTGGGTGTCCGGCAGCAGCAGGGATTTCCTGCCTCTTTGTGTTGGATGAACTCTCTAGTTATGACATTGTTATGTCACGGAGACACTGAGCTTGCCAAGCCTCATCTTAGACATTTATGTGGGTTTTCCCGAATTCCCTTCAGCAATTTAGATCCTAGATGTTATTGCCAGCTACCAGGAAAATTAAATAGGGAATATTCAGGAAATATAAAGTGACTAACAGTTAACATTGCACAATTCTTTCTCATGGGCATTTTCCATGGCTGGGAAACAAACTCGAGGGGAGAGTGGAACGCAGTAAAATGTTCACAGACATCCTGAGGTCCAGAGTCTACAGACATATGGAGAAATTTCTGGTCCTATTCCTGGAAGGCCTGAATGTTTTCACAGTAGACCTCTCTGCCTGGGGCTTGTTCGATCGCATCTTGGTAGTCATGATTAAATACAGTCGGAATTGGGCATTAGCAAAAGTCAAGATTTAAGTCTTAGGGACACACAGTCAGCCCTCTCTCCTTAGGGTAAGGGATTTCTAATCACCTGAAGTTACCAACTGTCATGTTGATCTTTCCATTCAAAGGTAACATCTCCAAAGTCCTTCGAGATTGTATTATTACACCTTTTGAAAAACAGGAAGTCAAAATAGTAAGTGCTAACTGAGTGCCGAAACAAAGACTAGACGGTGTTGAGAGATAACGGAGTGTGGACCTTGCTCCGCGGTGTGACGACTGGGCAGAGACAGGGCCCAGGGAGGGAGCCCAGTTCTTAGAGCAGCAGACAACGTGAAGGCTCTTAGCTAATAGCCTTCTCATGAGGAGGAGACGGAACAACAGAGGACAGACAGCTGTGCGCCTCCTTAACATGCACTGAAAAGATACGCTCCCAAAAATAGAAAATAGAGCTTTTTTGGCCAGGATCCTTCATATCTGGAAGCTCCTCGGTTTTCCAGTATAATAGGAATCAAATCCTTCCGCGAAAACTTTACTTTTAAAACAGGCTTGTTTTATCTTGGGCCTTTCTGTGGGGGTTGAGTTGAGTTGTTAATGGCAGTGTCTGAAGGGACCCAACACAGGAAGTCGTGAAAAGTAAGTGTGTCCTCTCGCTCGCTCGCTCGCCTCCTGCCCCTACATATACGGAACAATAAAAGTTTAAAAGCATAAGTGATATTTTCGCAAAACGTGTTT
Source organism: Spilogale gracilis (assembly GCA_004023965.1). Lineage (NCBI taxonomy): Eukaryota > Metazoa > Chordata > Mammalia > Carnivora > Mephitidae > Spilogale > Spilogale gracilis. Next base: position 83,630 of record PITA01006905.1, on the reverse strand, counting down.
ATCTCAAGTAAAGATCCGTGCCCTATATCCTAGAACAAGAAAACACCTACCTCTCCGCTGATATCATTGTAAATTTCTAAATTTCCTTAAAAAAGAAGGCATTTATCTACAATCTATTTTTGTGTGTTCAATCCAAAATAAGTAGCATGTGTTTTCTCTGGCCCCATTCATCCTATAGCTACCAAAAGCAGGGCGTAGGGGTTGGGAGGGCAGGGGTGGTAGGGGTGGTACTCAGAATCTATAAAACCCTCCTGCTATGAAATGTTCTTTGTACCTACTGCCCCATCTCACAAACTAATCAACTGTCTAACTCTGTGCCGCTCTACCCTCCAGAATACACATCAGAGCCAGATGGAAATTCCACTGACCAAATTAAAACACACTAATTGGGCATCAAATTTCTTCCGAAAACGTTCCTTCCCAGCATCATAGATGAGGTATCGTGTGGGTGTCGGATGTACAACTAAGAGGAAATTCATTCTTTCTGTACAAATAAATCATTCAAATTCACTTTAGTAAACTTTCTTACTGGCTCCTGGAAATGATCAAATGTAGGATGTGGGGGAATTTAACTGCTCAAATATTCAAAAGGTTTATTCAGGGAATGGACACAAGAAGAGTGGAAACAGGACAGCAAAATCATTTTTTAGGTAAGACATGTTTCTTTGCAAAAACAGTTCTGAAAAATCAAAGGCTACATCTGGGATACAGACATACAGATGTTCTTAGCTTCACAGGGATGCATGCAAAAATCTCGGCTGTTTAAATACTCTAAATGTTTAAAGAATTAAACGTAAGACTTTCTGTTGTAACATTAACTCCTAGTTCATAGTATGACCAAAAACACACTGTATAAAATTAACCTTACAGGTAGGGAATTCCCATCAACATAGTCAGCTCCATGATTTCAATGAACTTTCTGGCCATTGTACAATTTTCACAGGCTTCAAAAATAAATGAACATCCCCAATTCTTTTCAGAATCATTGACCTGACCTAAATGCCACTGGTTATATTTATAGAGTCCTTAAATAACTCTGTATTCCTCAGGTCGAGGTCAACATCGACAGTGACAAATCATGTTAAGAGCACAGAGCGTTGATATGATGTGAAAAAATGGCACTTTACCTCTATATGGTCTTCCTCTTTCGAACCAATAACAACATGAGAAAAACACGGGATAAATCCCAATAGAGGGACATTTGACCACACACCTTCCTAGTCAGTCTTCCTCAAAACTTTCAAGGTCATCGGGGCACCTGGGTAGCTCAGCTGGTTGAGCGACTGCCTTCGGCTCATGTGATGCTCCCGGAGACCCGGGATCGAGCCCCACATCGGGCTCCCTGCTCGGCAGGAAGCCTGCTTCTCCCTCTCTCACTCCACCTGCTTGTGTTCCCTCTCTCACTGTGTTTCTCTCTGTCAAATAAATAAAATCTTAAAAAAAAAAACAAAAAAAACTGTCAAGGTCATCAACAGCAAGTCACTGCTAAGAGGAGCCAAAAGGAGGCATGACAACTATTGTTATTTGCTGCTGTGGATGGTGTCCTGGAACAAAAAAAGGACATCAGGTAAAAAAAAAAAAAAAAAAAAAAAAAAAAAAAACTAAAGAAATCCAAATAAACAATGGACTTCACTGATAATAATGCATCAATATGGTCTCATTAATGGTAAGTAATGTCAACACAAAAGAAACTGGGTAGAGAGTATAGGAGAACCATGGACAGCTTTCTCAATTTTTCTCTAAATCTAAAACTGCCTTAAAAAATAAAGTCTATTTTAAAAATCTTTATGGCTATTGTTTAAAATGCCAGCTTTGTGTCCACAACTTACTTGTAAATGCTTCAAATAAAAATTATATAGAGAGAAACAGGAAGGAAAGAATACATAAGTGTAATAAAATGTTAACTTATGAGGACTCTGGGTGAAAGTATCTGAGAATTCTTTATATTCATCTTCAAACTTTTCTGTAAATCTGAAACTATGTCAAAGTAAAAAAAAAAAAAATAAGGCAAAGAATTGCCATAAACCAAAACAACAAAAAGAGACATATACTAAACAGGGAAAATATTTGTAACATATGTGATAGACAATGAATTAAGTCCTTCATATATAAGTCTTGAGAAGAAGGCAATACCACAATAGAAAAGGTAAAGAAACAAGTAAGTCACAAAAGAAGTATAAGGGCCAATCAACGTGCATGTGTGTGTGTATATCTGTGCAACACACACATGTTTATTTTCAACTTTAGTATCAATAAGAGAAATGTATCAATAAGAGAGTTTTCCTAAACTAAAATTTTGCCTAATAAATTGACCCTCAAGGATAAATAAAGAAAAACTGAAAACTAATCAAAGAATCTGAAGCTGGAGAGTATATCATTAAATGAGCACTGTACCGCTGTTGGGCGTCCCAACTGGTCCTATAATCTGGTTGTAATTTGGGAATCCGAAAAGTTTTTAAAGACATTCCATCCCTTTGATTCAGTATTTCCTTTACTTGGTAGCATTTATCCTGAGGAAATAAGCAGAGAGGTAGAAAAATTACATGCAAAGCAGTTGATTATAACATTATTTGTAATGACATTACGTAAAAAGCTTAACAGTTGAAACTGGTCAGGCGTGAATCATGCTAGATCCGTATGATGGATTACTAAGTAGCTGTGAGACTATCATATTGTGAAAGAATGCTTATTGACAGTGGGAAAGGTTAACAATATATACACTGTTAACAGTAGTTATCTTTGGGTGGTGTCATTACTGGGCTAGCAATGACCTCAGACATCATGGAAAGAGATTCTGCATAAATTGTAGGATATAAGCCCAATGGTGATTCTATTTCTGAGGGAGTGCAATGGCAGCAAGAAGCAGCTGATAAGCCTAAGGATCCACCTCTGGAAAACAAGACGGACTTTACACTAAAGTATTGGGTTTTCCCAACTTAAAAAAAAAAGTTATGTATTCACTCATCTTGCAAGCATTTAAGTACCCAGTATATTCAAAATATTATGCTAGGTGCTCCACAAGGAAAGGAGAGAAGTCTACCAAGTTGGATAAGGGAATCTCTCTGTCTTCCATGAGCTTACATTCTAACATGGATGCGCAAAACAATTTTACAAATTAACTGTGATACAAAGCAGAACACTGGAGAAGGGAAGAAATGTGTCCAGTTGAGATGACAACAGAGAAGACAGTATCTGAGATGAAACAGAGTCATCTTTTAACCAGTTGCTATTGCCATGGAGAGCACCGGGAATGAAACATGTAAGGGTAGAGCAGGGAACAGCACGGCCACGGAGGAGAGATGATAAACAGAAGGCTTATTTAGGAAAGCATGAGTTTTCTAATTTGGCTGAAAGCATGAAGTAGCGTAAGCAAAGAAATGGAAAAGATAGGCTAAAGACAAAGATCAAAAAGCCTTGAAAAGCCATCTGAGAAGTTTGGGCTTAATATGTTAGGCAAGGGTGGCTCTTAAGGATCTCGGAGCAGTTTGACAATCTGAGAAAATTTGTACCAACAAGATGAATCTGACTTTCATTGTGGGAACAAGGTGGGCTAACTAGAGAAACTCTACTGGTGGCAGAGCAACTCAGCTGCAAGCAAAATATTTGAAAACATCTTTATAAATACATGACAGGACTAGCAAAATAGTAGGTGAAATCCTCCGAGAGCTGATGTAGAAAAAAGCATGACTCCAAATGGGTAAGAAAAGGATGAATTGTCACCTGCCAATTCCTGATGGCCAAGAGCAGGAGATCAACAAACTACAGACCATGGGCCACATCTAGCTAGTTACCTGCCTTTGTAAATAAAGTTTTATTGGAACACGGTCACATCCATTCATTTATGTATTGTCGATGTCTGATTTCAGGCTATAGTGGCATACATGAGTAGTTGCAAAAGAGACCAGATGGCCTGCAAAGCCTGAAATATTTATATAGAAAGAGTTTGCTGACTCCTGGCCTTGAGTTTTAATGGGTTGAGTCTGCGGGATTTGGGAGACAAAGGTATCTGCATAGAGTGGGATGCCATAGGAAAGACTACAAAAAGTTGGGACCCTAAAGGAGACAATTCTAGTTGATGGATTAGGAAAATGTTTGTTCTGAAGAGAGAGATGGAAAGGATACTTACTTGCCTATCTTGGCTCTGGTGGAAAGGAAAAAAATTTCCCCTGAAATTTTACCATTAAATCTTTACCATTAGCCCATCCTTATACATGTCAGAACCCATAATATCTGTGGGGCTCCAAAAAAATCCTTAGCCCAAAATTCATTTTATTCAAGTAATCCTGGCTTGGTAGTCCCTCTTGATGTCTAGCATAAACAAAGACCAATCTTTGAATTCCTGCATACAAAGTTCCAAAAACTAGAAGCTTCAAATAAAAAAAAAACAACACAAGATGCATGAGTAAACAAGTTAGTAAAACTAAGCAGAAAAAACAAAATCAGGATTAGACCCACAAAATAGATATTAGAATTATTAGATACCAATATAAAATACTATGCTTACTATAATACAGTATTTACTGTAAGAAATAAAAGAAGGTATCACCAAAGAAAAGAGATTATGAAAAATGACCAACCATATTTAAGATTGACCAAATAAAACATTGAAAAATTATAAATATAATATTTGATATTTAAAGTCAGTTAATGTTAAAGTAGCAGATACACTGGGGTAAATCAGAGAGGGAGATGAAGCATGAGAGACTTTGGACTCTGAAAAACAAGGGTTTTGGAAAGGAGGGACATGGGATGGGTGAGCCTGATGGTGGGTACTGAGGGCACATATTGCATGGAGCACTGGGTGTGGGGCATAAACAACCTTGGAACACTAAAAAAATAAAATAAATTATTATAAAAATAAAAAGAAAATAGCAGATACAGATAGAAAGTAATAACAAACTGGAAGATAGATTTGAAAAAATTACACAAATCCAACACAGACAAAAATAGAAAGTACAAAGGAGTTAAGAGACCCAAAGGACAAAGCAAGGTCTGTTACTCATCTAATGAAAGTTATAGACGGTGAAAAAAGAACAGGGAGGGGCACCTGGGTGGCTCAGTTGGTTAAGTGACTGCCTTCGGCTCAGGTCATGATCCCGGAGACCCGGGATCGAGTCCCACATCGGGGTCCCTGCTCGGCGGGAAGCCTGCTTCTCCCTCTCTCACTCCCCCTGCTTGTGTTCCCTCTCTGGCTGTGTTTCTCTCTGTAAAATAAATAAAATATTTAAAAAAAAAAAAAAAAGAACAGGGAATGTACAATAGAGGTAACAGAAATAATACCCAACAATTTTCTAGAACTAATGAAATACAGCAATCCTCAGATATAAATGAAAGAACTTCCACAGACCAATTATAAGTAAACTGCAATGCACCAACAAAAGGAAAGGCATTAGGGGCGCCTGGGTGGCTCCGTCAGTTAAACTTCTGTCTTTGGCTTATGTCATGATCTCAGGGTCCTGGGGTTGAGCCCTGCTCAGTGGGGAGTCCTCTTCTCCCCCTCCCTTTCCCTCTATCTCACCCCCTCGCCCATTTGTGCTCTCTCTCTCTTTCAAATAAATAAATACAATCTTTAAAAATAAAAAGAAAGGGGTGCCTGGGTGGCTCAGTTGGTTAAGCAACTGCCTTCAGCTCAGGTCATGATGCTGGAGTCCCAGGATCCAGTCCATGTCAGTCTCCCAGCTCCATGGGGAGTCTGCTTCTCCCTCTGACCTCCCTTCCCATGCTCTCTCTCACTCTTTCTCAAATAAATAAATAAAATCCTTTAAAAAAAATAAAAAGAAAGGCTTTAAAGATAGAAAGAAAAGATAATCTCTACAAGAATGGACAGATAGACTGACAACTAACTTTTCATCAGTAATGATAATATAAGAAGACAAGGGGATAATACTTGCAAAATTCTGATGAAAAAAATCAACAATTTAGAATTGTACATACCTGAAGTTATCTTTCAAGAAGGAGGATGAAAAAAAGACATTTTCAAGCAGACAAAAACTGACAGAAGTTTCAAACCAATACATAAATCCTAAAGGAACTTTCAAAATGAACATATTTTAGGAAGATAGAAAAGTAACCCTAAAAATAATATCTGAAAGACAAAAAGGAGTTATTTACAAAAAAGGTAGGTGGTCAAGTCTAAATAAATACAGTTGTCCCTTGAACAATGCAGGGGTTATTCTGTGTATAAGCTTTGACTCTCCTAGAACTTAACTACTAATAGCCTACTGTTGACTGGAAACCATAATGATAATGTAAATAGAAATGTTTTGTATGTTATATGTATTATATGCTGTATTCTTATAATAAATAAAGCTAGAGAAAAGAAAATGTCATTAAGAAAATCATAAGGAAGAGGGGCGCCTAGGTGACTCAGTTGGTTAAGCATCTGGCTCTTGGTTTTGGTTCAGGTCATGATCCTAGGGGCATGAGATTGAGCCCCACATTGGGCTCAGCACTCAGAAAGGATTCTGCTTGACTCTCTCCCTCTGTTCCTCTCCCCACTCATACTCTCTCTCTCTCTCTCAAATAGATGAATAAAATATTTTTTAAAAAGAAAGAAAAATCATAAGGAAGAGAAAATACATTTACAGTACTGTATCAAAAAAAAATCATGTATAAGTGGACCTGTATACTTATATTTCCAAACCTGTGTTGTTCAAGGGTCAACTGTATTGACTATATAAATATGAATAATAACAACAACAACAATAATAATAATAATAATGTCCAATTAGTGGTGTTAAAGAAAGAGAGATTCGAATTCTAGTTAAGAAAATAAAAATTGGGAGGCAGTGATGTGAGTTAATGTGTTCTTAATGTGTTCCTTGTATTTTTCAGGAGGATAATGATATTATCTTTAGACTTTACTATGTTAAGTATGCATTTTAAAATTTCTAGATAAGCACTAAAAAGGAGAATTAAAGAATATAATTTCTAACTTGGGGGATGGGATGAGAAAAAAATATAACAACTACCAAAAAACAAGAAAAAAGAAACTCTTTAGAGCAAGACAAATAGAAGGTACAGAATTACATGATAAAAATAAATGATAATTATCAGTAAATATATTAGCAGTCACAATAGATATAAGTGAACTAAATTCCCCAGTTAGAAGACAACTTAGAAACAAAAACAAAAAACAAAACCTAGCTCTGTGCTTTTTACAAGACACACCTAAAGCTTAAGGAAACTCAAAGATTAAAAAGAAAATTTCGGGAAAAGATTCACCAAAGTACAAACTAAAATAAAACCAGTGTGACTATAGCAATACCAAACAAAGCAAACTTTAAAGCAAAAGTTATTACTAGTAGAGACTTGTTATATATTAAGAGAATGTTCAATTTACCAGACAGGCTTAACAATTCTAAACTTGTATGTGCCTAATAACATAGCCTAAAAATATCTAAGTAAAAATGTCAACAAAATTACCAGAATAGAGTGAAGGAGAATAGGCCAACAGCCAGGGAGAGCAAAAGGAAGCTACTATAATGAGCTACCCAGATCTCCATTCATGGTTGAAAGTCTTACCTCTGGAATTAGAACCCATACTTCTACAATTGCTGCCAGAAAATAGCCCTTAGCTGTCAACCCTCTTCATAGAGTGTCTCATCTGAACAAAGAAAAAAAAAAAACTGCTTTGTTCAACATTACTCTTCCTCCCAAGGGCAACACACATCCAATGACTGGCCAATCGGGGAGGAAGGAATAAAGACACAGCTCCCTTGCCCAAGTTGCGAAAACTCTGGAGGGTTGATTCAGCTCCAAAGGTTTCCATAGGATCAGCTAAGTCCTATCTTGGGCCTGCATCACAGCTCAACTTCTTCTTCTGCCCAGATGTGCTCCTTCCTCCTCCCTTCAATAGATTCCAAGCACACTCTAATAAAAGTATCTCCATCCCAAAGCCTGCTTCCCAAGGAAACCAATCTGCAACAAAGGGAAAAGCACTTGTAATAAACTGAAAGTGTGGAATTAAAAGGCAGGAAAAAAGATAGGGCTACAAGTAGATTTTGGCACAATTCGTATGGAGGTGGTAATAAAAATTCCAGAATTGAATGAGATGGCTAAGTTAGAAACAAATAAAGAGTGCTCCAAAGGATGACCACAATGAAGCATCCTAGGAAGAGAAGACTGGAAGGCTGAGGAGGACTGAAGAGGGATGCCAAAAATGTGTGACAATGTAGCGTCATCAAGGTCAAAGAAAAGAAAACGTCAAGGTATTTATAAGTTAGTGTTAAATGTTTACCCTATAGACAAGAAAATTGCTATTGCAGATACTCGATGTATACCAAAAACACCCATTTCCCTTTTCTCCTGGTCCATTGTCCAGTTGGACTGGAGATGACCACCTCCTCTGCCTTTAGTTGATGTTCTTCAGGTGGAGCTGCTTCTACCCCTGGTTCCGAGGGTGAGCTCATGCTCAGGCTTGGCCAATCAGAACATTCATTCCCTGCCCCTCGGTTCAAACTAATGAGAATCAGGTCCAGGATTTTTGTTCAAACCATTAAATGAGTTGGCGGGTAGCCATCTTGCCTCAGAGCTGCTGGCGGCCTTCACATCCCGGCAAAACCTCTGTAGTGACTACAGAAGAGGACAAAGCCGAAAGTGAGAGAAAGCCTCTCCCTCAGAGGGGGCGACACTGAGCACGTGACTAAAGCAGTGCATGCAGCCACACACCCATAGACTTGTTCATGACTGAAGCACTTTCCTTTTTTTTTTTTAAATGAACTTCAGTTGGATTTTTCTGTCACTAGCACAGGAAAAAGAAGTCCCGATACCATAAGGATGGGTATTCCATATATTCAATTTCATATTCCACTTCTTTTCTTTAAAAAGATTTTATTTACTTATTTGAGAGAGAGAGTGAGTGAGAGAGAGCGTGAGAGGGGAGAAGGTCAGAGGGAGAAGCAGACTCCCTGCGGAGCTGGGAGCCCGATGTGGGTCTCGATCCTGGGACTCCAGGATCATGACCTGAGCTGAAGGCAGTGGCTTAACCAACTGGGCCACCCAGGCGCCCTCATATTCCACTTCTTACACCAAGTGTGATAATGGAAGAATTTGTGATGCTTGAAAGTAACTGCCTCAGTTGAAGTCCACAGTGACCGGCTTCATAATCTCGGGCATATTACTTCCTCCATCATAAACTGGGTATAGGAACAGCGTGGACTTCACGGGCTCATGTGCAGGCTTAATTAACTCATATAGAGCCCTAGAACACAGCCCATTTTCTAGTAAATGCTATAAAAACTTTAGTTATTATTATTCCCAATTACAAAATCTGCATAAGCATCGTTTTAATACCTGAATAGACATTCAATATTGTACATGGGGATCCATCTACTATCAGACCAGTTTTTCACTATTATGAATGACACTGCATCAAACATCTTTGGGTGGAAAGCTTTCTTTATGATTATTTCCTCAGTGTAGAGCTAGTGAAAAAATGGGTTCAAAGAGTCTATCTGAGTCTCAAAGTTTTTTAAGGAGGCAGAATTTTGGTATCAGTTAAGCTCCCTGTGTGCTTGTCTATAATCCCCACCACCCAACATCCTCTGAATGTTTCTTTGGCTCACTGCCCGGTACCTAGCATAGATTGACACATGGTGGGAGTTCAATAAATACTGACTGGTGAACGAATGAATGTAGAACCCCAAGAAGTGTTGGCCTTTGCTGAGTTCTCACAATGCTACTGTACCTAATCACTGGGTATATCCCCTTGTCCTTGCATTACAGAGAACATGGTAAAACCATTCATATTTTAAAGTTTCTCCAGGGACTTTCAGTTTATGTACACACTAAATATATTTTTCAAAAGGACACCTATTGGGGCACCTGGGTGGCTCAGTTGGTTAAGCATCTGCCTTAGGATCTGCTCAGGATCTCAGGGTCCTGGGACGAAGTCCCATGCCCACCTCCCTATTCATCTGGGAGTCTGCTTCTCCCACTTCCTCTGTTCCTTCCCCTGCTTGTGTGTGTACTCTCTCTAATAAATAAAATCTTTAAAATAGAAACCAAAAAACAGCACATGCCTACGGATGTTTAGCGTATGGGTTTACAAGGAGATGCTCATCGATTTCTGGCTACCTGTTACCTTCTCTTCAGAGATGCTGAGATTTTTCCCACCCCTAGGGTATCCCGCCAAGGATATCTGGTGCCTGAAATTTCACTCTGGCAGATCCTTTTCTTTGGCTTAAGGTTTTATAGCCCATTAAGTGGAAATACTGCAGATCAAGTAGGATGTTTTATCTTATAAAGCGTCTATGCTCCTGGAATTTAACAAAACAACCTCCCAGACCAATTATGTGTACTGATAAGCAATAGATAATTTTGGAATCTTGCAAAGAATGGTGTTCAAAAATCCCTCAACAAGTATATGCCCAGCAATCACAATGAGAATACAGCAATAATGATAAAAACAGATAGTTATTGAACGCTGCCTGGGGTCAGGCTATGTTCTAAACACTTTCCCACATACAGTCTCATTTCTCTGGCCCAGGACCCTATGGAGTAGGAACCACGATTATCACTGTCTTATAAAAGGTGAAGTAAGTGCTTGAATTACTCAGCTGGTGAGAAAGAAAGAATGTAAATCCAGAGCCTGGGTTCTTCTGTGCCAGATTTCTTATTCTCATTCTACCCAGAATAAAAGATATATATATATATCTTATATATATATATGTGTGTGTGTGTGTGTGTGTGTGTGTGTGTGTATATATAGTCACTGAGAGATCGATCTGGTGAGATAATAGCAAATTACTTCAAAACTAAACCCAAAGATGTAACCTCTCAAATTTTTCTTTTTTTGATGGAACAGTTTTGGTATATATGTTGTGTATGCTGAGCGATTCACTTGTGTCTATATCAGTATACCTCATCTGTGTTGGTGGAAGTGTAGGAATGAGATAGATTTCTGAAATCTCTTAATGAAGGGTTTACGTCAATGTTTTCAATTAATTTATTAATTTATTAATGTATTTATCTGGCAAGGGACTAGAGCGCACCCTACTGGCCAGCTAATAGGAAATACAGCATTTACTTGGAAACATAATGTTAAACTTTGAAGATAAATCAGATTCACGTTAAAAGAAACCTGGAAAACACGTCTTGCAAAAATCCACGGACTCAATTAATGCACCTATTGGACATCACAAACTTTCTAATAGTTCTAAGTTTCAGAAATAGGCTAGAACTGGAAATACAATAATCACCAAAATAACATCAAAAGTTTCTTAAGGGAGAATGAGGTCAATGAAAAGTGATTCAATTTAAAAATAAGCAACTATACAAATTACCAGTCTAAAACTTGTACTAAGAAAAAGGCTTGGGGCGCCTGGATGGCTCAGTTGGTTAAGCGTCTGCCTTCGGCTCAGGTTATGATCCCGGAGCCCCGGGATCGAGCCCCACATCGGGCTTCCTGCTCAGCGGGAAGCCTGTTTCTCCCTCTCTCAGTCCCCCTGCTTGTGTTCCCTCTCTCACTGTGTTTCTCTCTGTCAAATAAATAAAATCTTTTAAAAAAAAAAAAGAAAAAGAAAAAGAAAAAGGCTTGAGTTTACTGTTCATATGTTGTTTTTTTGTTTTTTTCTTTTCTTTCTTTCTCTCTGTCTCTCTCTCTCTCTTTTTTTTTTTAGGGGAAAATCCAGAAAGGAAAGGAGTATCCCTACCTACAGAAGGGGAAAACGGAAGTTGTAAAGAAATCTTTTCTGCGCAATTTTTCAAATGGCTGCTACAGTTGAAAGCTCCAATGGAGACTTCCTCCGGCTATGGTGCCCTTCATGAATGAACCTCAGCTCTTACCAGCATGGAGATTTTGCAGCAACACACAAATATTTATATATCTGGGCCCGGCTGTCTCCAAATCATAAAGTGGCCTACTCACCAATGACCTCTAAAAAATGCAATTCTTCCATTGTTGTGTATTTTTTATTGCACACTTAGCTACAAATTAGTTAAAAGAGAAAACTGCATAGTCATATTTATATCATGAATAGACAAAAGTAAATGCTCTAGAACTAAGAGGGTGATTCAGAAAGTGTCTCACTTAAAAGTATTTCTTTATAAACAACCAAGAAACACAAAACCACCTATAATCAAGAAGAATAAACACCAAAATATGTATCCTTTCCTGCAGGATTCAATAATATTCTAACATCAATTTGGAAAGTTTGTAAGGCCCCTGTTCAGCACATTCCTGCTTACACAAGACTTGTGGTCTTGCTAGATAGGAGGCAAATGAACAATGTCTTTAGAAAAGCAGTGTCTGTGATTCTATGGTTTCTGAGCCAGAACCTGTCCTTAGTCTTACTCCAGGACAGCTTCTTCCTACGCTGAAAAACAGGCAAATGCAAATGGACAGTTTGGGTCAGTGTGATGTAAGTCTAACATTTTATATGTTATGCTTAGCTTTTTTTAATTAAAAACAATCAGCTAGTATAAATTCCTTGGGAAGTACATCAAAATTAAGTGGACTGTGAGAGATATTTAAAAAAATGTCTGACTTCCACCTTCTCTCTTATCGGAGACAATTTAAAACAAGTTAGGTTTGGTACACAGAATATTTTTACCGTCAGCCTCTAGTCTAGCGTTCTAATCTGTTGAAAGTCAATGAATGATCACTTGATGAACACAATATGCTAATATTATTTCAAGCTGCTTAGCATTTTCCTTTTAAACTCTTCCCAAAATATTCTACAATATCATTTGACATGACTATGTTATTACAAAATATCACTAATAGACTATTAGATTAAAAATTTGTGGGGTATAAATCTAGGCATATAATTTGGCCCCAGCTGAGAGAGCTGTATTGCATGAACATAATTGCAAACAAAATTCAGTAAGCTATCAACTCTGTTTTTCTTCCCCAAAATGAATAAACCAAGATGTTGATTTTGCTAGTTTAAAATAGATCTGACAAAAAAATTGGATTAATCATATATTACTGCTGTGATTTTATGATTTTTGATAATTTACCAAAATAGCACACCAAAGAGTTCACAACCATATAGCAAGTATCCTCTTGATCTTCTTTCTCTAAAGAAGGGGTGTGTTTGGTCGTTGCTCTGGTAATTATCACCGGTAATGAATAGGGGAATGTAAAAACATGCCAATAAGGCCAAAGCACGAATTACAACTGTATTGTAGTGGCTTGAAACACTGTAACGAGGGTTCCTTTTGGATGAAACTTGAGCTCATCTAGGTCCCCATTCAGCAAATGCTGCACGGTTCGGTCTGAAAAGATTTCTCTGGCAAATTCTCAGGCTGGTCCTTTTGGTACACTGATAATAGCATTTGGGTAAGTCTTAAACATAAATGAAAACAGAATGGGGGAAAACAATCTGGAGAGATTTTCTGTGAATCAAAAAACCAAAGTTGGTTAAGAAAACCAGCAAGGAGTTGTGACTAATTTCCATCATCCTAAAATAACACGAAATGAAGGGCACTAAGAACACAATAGTTGGAAATAACTGAATTGTTGATAAGTAGCACAGGTATGAAAATGACCCAAGAGCCCTTGTAGGCCAGAAGGAGCCCATCAGAAAGACCAGAAAGGAGAGCAGTGCCCTTGGCTAAACATCTGTTTATCTTGCAACTGAAAGAGGGTAAAGGAATCCTTCAGATGTGTGTTTGTGTGTGTGTGTGCTCACGTGCGTGGGTGTGTGTGTGTGTGTGAAAGCATCGAATTCAAAATTAGGCCTTTGAATTAAATTTAAAAGAATGTAAGTAAACAATAGGGGAGAAAAGGCAAATCATTTCACCTAGTGTGTAAGTTAATAGTTAACCTGAAAATGAGGTCAGAATCTCATTCCATATGTTAAACTACCCCAATTAGGTCGCGCTGAATGTGTAACTCTCAGGCACAACTGCTGAAATCAAGAAGGGGCTCTCCAAGAAGAAGGAGGTCAGCCGGAGGTCTGTGGCCTCTACTTAATAGAGAGGACCATTCAAGTGGACTGTTCTAGTTAAAACTGGAGGGTTTCTGTCTGTTTGCTTTTTTTCTTACTTTAGTTACTCTTCGTTTGTTATCATTTGTATTATTTATTTTACGGTTAAACTATAAACCTAAGTTGCATCACCGTTGCGGGGAGAAGCCTCCTCCCACAGGCTTTCGGGTGCTTTGTCCTTGGGTATCACTGGCTGCCCGGATGCCCAGAGATGCTGGGAGCGGTGTGGGTCTAATAAATAAACACCAGATTGGAGACTGACGAGAGGCCAGGTTGGGGGTGGGGGTGCTCCCCGTGGAAGCCCATTGGCTGCCTGGGCAGGTCAACTGCCACCAGAGACTGGCCTTGGAGAGGTGGCTGGGCAGACAGGCGTTCAGCGGTCCCATGAAGGGCCATCAGCAGGGTGGCCTCACTGCCCCTCACGGTCTCACCCTGTCCCATGCTGGCCCCTCTGTGCAACTCTGTCCCTCGACGTCCCGTGCTGTCCTAGACTGCCCCTTGCTGTCCCACACTCTCCGTCCATGCCCCACTCTGTCCATGCTGCCCCCCCCCCCCGCCTCCCGGTGCGCGTGGGCCTCCTGCCCCCAGAGGCTCCCCCGGGCGTCCTCCGCCACCCCCGCGGCGGTGACGGCCCACGGACCCGGTTACACCCGCCAAACCCCTCCGGGGCCAGGAAACGACGGGAAACCCCGAGCGACGCTCGGCGCCCCCTTTAGTTTGGGCGGGTGCGGGCCGAGGCTGAGCTGCCCGCACACTTCGGAGGAAAATTCAGCGTCAGGATTCTGAGGGCTCAGCAGCTGCTGCTTGGACCGCGCAGAGCTGAGGCGCCGAGGCCGCCGAGGCCCAGAAACGACTCCCTCGGAGACAAAGGCGGCATCAATGCCGGGCCGCGCGACGCCGGTGGACCCCCCACCAGCGCTTGGCCCGCGGCATCGCCCCTTTAAGTGGTGCGCGACCGGGATTGGCTGAGCGGGGGAGGTGGGGCGCGGAGCGTCGACGTCACGGCCCTGCCAGCTAGCTATAAATTGTGGTGTCCGCTGCCGCGCCGACGGCGGCCGAGTGCGAGCGGGGAGTGCCGACGCGAGCGGTGGCCAGCGAGTGGCGAGGCGCCTGCGCGGTGTCCGGGCCCCTGAGCCCGCGGCGCTGAGCCAGCCGGGACGGACATGCGCGGGAGGGCGCCGTGGGGCAGCAGCGGCTCCGCGGGGGTAAGGGGCCTGCGGTTCGGGGTGGGGTGGGGAGAGAGGCGCCGCCCCGCGCCCCCGCCCCTGCCGGGCCCCTGCGCCGGGCCGCGGGCGGCTCCCGACGCTGGGCGGGTCCCCGGGGCGCAGGGAGGGTCGCCGCGACGCGGAGTCTCCCGAGACGGACGGACGGATGGACCGGGGACCGGGGGGAGGGGCCGGCCGGGGTCCTGCGCGGGTGAGGCTGGCGGCGGCCTCGGCGGCCTCCCTTCCACAATGGGGCTGCGCTCCCCCGGCGCGCACCGTGTGCCCGTCAGCCCCGTCCCGGAGGCTGTGCTGGGGAATGGCCGGCTCGCGGTCCCTCTGCTCGGTCTCGGCGAGGACGGTCGTCCCGGGTCAGGGTCCTTAAGTAGTTCCGAGCCCCCCTCCTCCTGTCTCAGAAACGCGATCCTTTGGTCGGAGCGTCCTAAATATTTGCGAAGGAATGGAAGTGCAGAATTCTGTGTTCGGAACGTGACTGCCTATGGGGTGTTTCTCCTGTGTCTGTGCGTGTGTATTTATATGTATATCACAGCCTTGTACAAATTAGATGACTTCTTAACCATGATTGGTGCTGTATTGGTGCTGGCTAAGTCTTTATTAGGATTTCGTCATTGCTTGAAAGGAACCAGTCTCTTACCTGATTAAAAAAAAAATGAATAGATTGTTAGTCATAAACTTAAGTGCAGTGAGAATAGACTGTAGCTTTAAAAGATGTGTTGGTGACTTTAGGTACACCTGCAACACAGGTAGGGCCGGCCTGGTTTCTAAGCAACTGTCAGAGGTGAGGAAAGGTGAGGTTAAAATGCCCTTTTTTTTTTCCCCCTGAAGAACAGTATTCTGCACGGTGTTCAGGTTTTATAAATTTGTAAGAATGCAAAGGTTATGTGTTTGTTGAGGATACTGAAACATTGACCATACCAAGTCTTGTTTTTTTTTTAAACTCCTCCTCCCACACCCATTTCTGTAATTATAGTTTTCAGCAGCAAAGTTTTACTTAAACAGACCAGAGACAGGAGGCCAGATACCCATTTTAGAAATTGACCAAATTTTGCTAAGACAAAATAAAAGTTGGCTTCCTGTTAATTGTGCTATGATTGGTTACCAGTACGTTTTGCTATCTTTTCCAGATGTAAGCACATTGGAAAAGAAATACATACAGCTTTTAGCCTGAACTTCAGACACATTTGTCAGCTCCTTCACTTCATTCACATAGAGGTTTATTTTCAGCTGCCTGTCTCAGTGGCTACTGGCCCACAGGTGATAGAGGTCCTGGGTAACAATTTTAACCTGACCTATATTGGATTGTGAACTCCTTCAGGGCAGGAACTCTTCCTGTACAGCTTCTGTCTTATGCAGCCTTGCACATAGTTGATGGTTGATAAATAATTGCATGGAAGCATATTTTACGTCTTAAAGCTCAGCAGGAATGGACCAGTCACTGATAAGGGTGGAAAGCAAATCTTTGTTTATGGCTGTTATGAAATGTCTCAATTATTCATCTTTTCAACAGATACGTAAAATTACTGTTTCAGTGAATTGTTTCTCCTCCTCTCAGTTCACAGTAGGTACTGGTCACTCTTTCTGTGAGATTTAATTATACTGTAGACTTGAGTTTTTGTGTGAAAATAACTCTTAACTGCTACTCCTCAGAAGTTGGACCAGATAACACTCCCTTTCAGCTGATACTAATGGTAGCTTTTAAAAGCAAGTCACCTAAATTACAGGTACAATCTAACATGCTTGAAACTGACCTGAATGTCTACATACCATCAGGTTGCTTTAGAAAGGTGAGCAGAGGAGGGAAAGGTGGTGCCAAGGGTAATTCCAGGAATTTGAATGTCATCAGCTCCTTCTGCCAGAGAAACAGCTCTACTTTTAACCTCAGTAAATTTTGAATTGGTACCTCACCATCCAGATTCCTTTCGCATCTTTTGGTGCTGGTGTTTGGCCATGCTTCATAAATGCTGACAAATGACCTGCTAGATTCGCGATAAACAAGCTCAGCTGTGGCATCCTGGCGTAATTCACACAGCATAAACGCGTGCTCAGTAAAGGTGGATAAAACGTGAGTTTCACGGTTCTGAATGTTAGTTACTGGCATAACAGAGAAATTTCCTTCCAGATGGGGAGGAGTCAGTGTGGGGCTCAGACCTCAGAAGGGGAAAAGGATTCTGCAACTGGGAATCATTGTTGGTACTTTAATCCGATTCGTCGTCCCATAAAAGGGGGCAGTTGGATCCTCCAAGCCTCAGCGAGTATATTTGCAAAATAACGGGGCTCTGGCTTGAGTTTTACTCCTTTTCCACTCCACAGTGCCATGATTCAACATTTCGAGGGAAGCAGGAGGAGGATAGGGGTGAGAAAACATTAAAAAAAGTTCTCCTTGAAGACCCACAGAATATGAAACCTGACCTGGTACAGATTATTTTAAATGATCTGTATTCCATTCCCTCTGCGTGGAATGCCCCTCACATTCTTCTCACGGCTGCCTCTTTTTCATCATGAAATTTCTGTTTAAAAAGTCACCTCAGGGAGGCCTGCCCGAACAGCCCCTGGCAGTCCTGCCTCCCCATCCTGTCCTCCTGGGGAAGTTCTCACAACCTGAAATTGCCTGCTGTCTCCTGCTTAGATCGAGGCTTCCTCAGGCAGCAGCTGCGTCTCTTTCGCGCCATCGCGTCTCCTCCAGAATAAGCACTCGAGAACCATCTGTGGAAATAACCCCGAGGATCTGTGAATGGAACCCTGTGCACGGAGCTCCAGGCCCATCTTGGCGATTGGCTCACACTGAGGTCTTGAGCATTTCGCTTAGCCATCCTTGCATCGGTTTCCCCACTGATAACTAAGAACGTTAGAAAGAGAAGGGAGGTTGGGGTGCCTGGGTGGCTCAGTCAGGGAAGCGGCTGACTCCTGATTTCAGCTCAGGGTCCTGAGATCGAGTTTCTCCCTCCCCTCAGACTCCACACTAATCCTGGAGTCTGCTTGAAATTCTCTCTCTTTCTCTCTTCCCCGCCCGGTGCTCATGCTCCCTCTCTCTCAAATAAATAAAACCTTAAAAAAAAAAAGAGAGAGAGAGAAGAAAGAACGGAGGTTTTTGCCTAGAGTGAAGAGACTGTGGAGAGGCAAGGCGTGAAAGTGTAGCGGGGAGTGCTGGGTTAGCGGCCAGAAGGGCCTCGCTGGCCAGTCTGCTAACAGGAAGGGTCTGGCCTCACTTCTTCCGCTGCAAAACGCAGATTGTCCTCTCTGCCTCCTCCGCAGGGATGCTGTGGGGATCAGGTGAGCTGGTGTAGCAGCAAGTACTTTGTAATTTATAGAGTGCTTTACAAAGACCAGAGATTCTGTTATTAATAGCATTACCAGGCTCTGCGCTGCGAGAGTGTGTTAAAAGGGGGCCCGTTGGGTGTCCGTAGGGGCCCCTGGGAAAAGACAGACCTGCGCAATACTGGGTGTCGTGTAACAGGTTGCGTAATGGTGGGGCATCAGTGTGTCCCCAAAGATCCGAGGGCTTGGAAGGAATTGCTCGAAGTAGTCACAGAGTATAAAATCGATAGCGTAACCCATCCTTCCAGAGGGTACGTAAGCCAGGTCTGCAGTTAACTTTCATAGATTTGAGGGAATTGAAGTAAAACAGGGACTTTCTGGTCTAAGGGTGACCCAAGAAAAACTCTTACCCAGCAGCGCATCCCCAGAACAGTCTGTCTGAGCCACCGTTAGCACAGGGCTTGTAGTGGGTCAGACCTTATTCCCAGTTAAGAGCCTCAGGGGCTCCGAGAGGCCCCCACCATTGCCCTGGAGCCAGTTCGTTTACTGGGTGTGCCTCCAGTCCCCCCTCTGCAGGTGAGGGTCAGAGTTGTTGAGAGGATAAAGAAGTCATGCATCACTCAGAACAATGCCTGTCAGATAAGTTCCCAAGAAGTAGTTTATTTTTTGTTCCTTGTAACAATCTGGAGTTACCCCACTGAGTGACTCCAGTGCTCATTAAGTAAATTTCAAGTTTTAAAGACTGCCTTCCAATCGTTGGATTATTGTGCTTCTTGTTGTTAAGATTAGACTAGAACCCACATATTTTTTTCCATTTGGAAATCTATCATTGTGTATGTCTAAAAGGAATAATATTTTCCGATCCCGTGTATGTGTGTGTTGCTTCTGATCCGGAGCATCTGTAGGAAGAGCACAAAGGACAAGAGCCTGCGTCCCTGCTGTGTCACACTCCTGCTGTCTGCGTGAAGGCCGCGTAGGACACCAAGTGAATCAAAAGGCTATTGATGACGATAGCCATGGAACGAATAGGTTTTTTGTTAGTTTGTCGTTTCTTAAAATACTCAGCTAAAAAATACTCTGAATTATTCCAGAAATTATGTCACTCAGCTTTGCTTTTGACAGTCGAAAGATAAATTATTTTCTTTGTTGCCCCGGTTTTTACTACCTACAAGTGGGCTGCTCCGTGCTGGCTCTCTGCTGAAGAGCAAGGGGTGCTGGGGGGGGGGGGTGATGTCCGTCCTCACCTCGCAGAGCAGCCTTGCCCTGGGTCCTGAAACTTTCGCGTTTACCTCGAATTCATGCAGGAGCATTTCAGTGACATTTTACTCATTAACTTAATGTGAAAGATGTGAAGTTCTCTGTGCTTTTAATATGAAGACCTTGTATGCAGGAGATGGGGAAGGAAATTCCTGCCCACCTCCCCCTCCACTCCCTTCCCCCAGATCCTGGTCTGTTTCTGTGAAATCTGAGAAGGACCCTGAATTCGGG
Source organism: Spilogale gracilis (assembly GCA_004023965.1). Taxonomy (NCBI): domain Eukaryota; kingdom Metazoa; phylum Chordata; class Mammalia; order Carnivora; family Mephitidae; genus Spilogale; species Spilogale gracilis. The sequence goes on along the minus strand of PITA01006905.1, from coordinate 63,730 downwards.
CCTCGGATTGTGAAGGATTGTGAAAAGTCCTTTGCTCACTCAGTAAACGCAGGTCACACAGCGCTGACAGTGTCATAGACACTAAACGTGTTAAGTGAGCTTTAAATCAGGAAGTCGCCTCATGTTGTTAGTCAAAGTTAGAATTCTCTGCAACAGCCACACGGTCAGATATCTCGGTAGCTGATGCTTTGGGCACGAATCACAATGAAAATGATGGGGCTTCGTTTTTGTTTTTAATATTCTCGGAGGTGATTAGGCAATTTTCAGACTGCAGATAACCCTGCAGGTGGTGGTGGATGTGGGGACGATCTAAAATCATGGAATTAAAAAAAAATTTTTTTGAATAAAAAATAAAATCATGGAATTAATCACGTTCCGAAATCAGTTTTGTTTTTTGTTTTGTTTAAAACAAATCTTGGCTCCGAGTAGGATTATCTTCTATCTCTTTCTGTAAGGAAATAGTCGTGTAGGTGGTTGTTAAATAAGGTTGAAAAGACCATTTATCACCCTGAATAAACAGAAATCAGGTTCTAAAACCAGATTGAAAGAAGGAAATTACATCACACTTTTAAATAAGGAAGCACTGGGCAGAACTGGATGAGTTGTATGACAAAAATGTGCCCCTCCTCCTCTTGGGGATTGCTTTTGAGATGTATTAATGAGATCTGCTGGAAGGTAAGCACATCTAGGTTACTGTCTTAAGGTAGCCTGGCTTAAAAATAAGTCCAAAGTGACTTTCCTCTACCTAAAGGCATGTGATTCCACCTTAATGAAGCATCTGTGGTACGCTTTTTGGTGTAGCCTTTTTGTTTTGCTTTTTTTAAAGAAAATGACCGTAAATTTAGCAACAAAAACAGTAGGTGCAGAAGGCATAGTGTGGAAGAGAGGGTAAAATTCATTATTTTCAGAAAGCCCTCCCCTGGTTGCTTAAGTGAATGCGCAGCAACAGAAACCAATTGAAAAGTTATGTCGTTAACCACTTAAGCTTCGCGTTTTCACCCAGTCAGTCCACTTTAGATTTCCGAAATCAGTGTAATGAATATCCCTGCCTGCTTCTTACCTAAACTTGTCACATTATCATCATCCGGAGGTGTCAGCCCACGTTAGGTTTATCCTCTAGCTCTTCACTAACTTACAGGAAACATGAGTCTGCCGTGTCGTCTTTTTTTTAAGTGAGATGAATATTTTCTTAATATCCGTTTAGTAAATATTTATCAGAAATGGATGATGCCAGCATCTACACGGGGTGGGGGGGACGTCCTGTCCCAAATGATTCAGAGGATGGGCAAGGGAGGCAAAAAATAACCCAAGAACATGGGGTGCAGCAGCTTTTCAGCAGTGAGCCAGGTGGGGACGAGGTGGTGTGACAGATGGCCTCCAAGGAAAGGGGGTGTTCTGATGGAGATTAGGGAAAGAGAGAAGCAGGAGCTTGAAAAAGGGGGCTCGGGACCTGCCTTGTTGGGAGGCCTTAAGAGCAGCCTGCAGAGCTCTTCTTTAGAAGCCTTTGACGATTTTTGAGCAGCGGAAGACCTGAATTTGCACTCCAGTTCAGAGATGTGGATGTGTTGTGGCGCGTGGGGCGGGATAGGTGTTCTCAGACCCGGGGCAGAGCGGTGCCTGGGGGCGGAAAGGGGGCTTGGAAGCTGTATGGAGAAAGGCAGTGGAACTGGGAGATAGAAGATGCGCGTCACAGCTCGGGTCATGAAAAATGGAGCTGTGGGAGGAGTGGGATCCTCGCAGACCCTGAACTGGTCTGGGTTCAGAACCTTGGGAAGGGGGCGGGGCCGTGAAGTAAGTGACAGGAGTTTGGTCTGAAGCACTGCAGATGCCAGAGGGCCATCCAAGTGGAAAGATAATCACCAGACAATAGGAAATGCAAAGTGGAAGCCTGAGCTGGGGCTGGAGACTCAGGAGATGGAGGAGGTGTCTCTATAGAGTCCAAGACAGAGAAGTGGATGCAAACTCTTATGAGCAGGGTGGGAGAGGGGGATTTGCAAGGAGAGATCACGGGAGGACTGCCAGAGACAGACGGTTTCAGGGGACACTGCTTTTTGTCTTGATTTTTTTTTTTTTAAAGGTTAGTAGGAAACAGTGGTTCACCTCTGGGATTGGTATTTAACTGCATTTCTGACACACCAAAAAGGCTAAAGATTAGTTGATGAATTTTCGGGACGTTCTCTTGCCCAAGGTCATTCTGATCCTGTTCGACACTGTGCTGCCCGACACTGTGCTGCCCGGGTTCACATTCACTCTCATAGTTTGCATTTCATAACAGAATGCTGGCTTGTGCTGAGAGATGCTGATTTCCCCCACATTTGGGCTATTTTTGCAGTTGCTTTCCTCCTGAGTTGTCAGAGAGCTGGCTTTACGGTTTACACAGAAACAATTTGAAACACTGCAGCATTAGTGAAACGGCACTGGAGCGGTGGGTTTCTTTCTAACCTAAGGTTGGCTGGGCGGACCCCCACCCCCACCCCAGGAGGGTACATACTGCAGGCTTGGGGAGTTTTGCGAGAGGCATGGAAGAGGGGCAGGCGGCTTCCCGCCTGGCTGGCATTCGCAGGAACACACCGAAAACGTTGGTTTCCGAACCTACGGCAGGTCACCCTTCTGAACCTATAGTTGAAAGCTCTTTTCTGATCGAGAACATGCAGTGATGTTTCCCTCCTGGCTTCTCCCAAGCAAGCAAGTAGGAAGTTCGGACAGTTTCATAACACGTCCCATTCACAATTCCCCATTGAAATGTAGAGGCAGGTCACCTTCTATGAATACACAAAGACACTATTGTGGTCAGAAGTGAGCTGGCTTAGTGAACACAATTCTTTGTATACTAAAAAAAATTTTTTTTCTTAAGAAAGCTAACAAGTAGGTGATGGAAACAATGAATAAAAAAAATAACTTTCTACAACGTATACATAATTCGAAGGGGCCACCGAAATGTGAGTTTAGAATTCTGAGGCCATTCCAGCAGAGGCGATAGTTACACAATCATTCTGTTGAAAGCTAAGATTTAGATGACAGGAGGAGGCTGACATGCGGTAATTACGGGGCACTTGCTGGCCTACAGACAGGTGGGGGTTGGGCCTCCAGAAACCCCTGCAGCAGTTTCCTGTAATCTGGTGAGCCATCTCCAAACGTGTGCTTTCAAACTACTTAAATGCCATATTCTTCTTCCTATCTTGGCCTTTCATTTTTACATCACCACAGATACTTTCCCTGTGGTCTTGTCTGAGCTTGTAGGGTGTTGGGGGGCGGGAGGGGGGTGGGGGGGCAGAAAGTGCCACAGACCACCAGGCCAAGTGCCCGGAGGGAGCACTGGGCAGTGTGTTCTAAAAATGTTGTTGTTGTTGTTTTAAATTTTCTGTAGCTTTCCTTAATCAAGGTAAAGTCAAAACATGCGTGTTTCATTTCAAGCCTCTGAAGACCAAAACCAAAAAATAAGATCTCCCAATAACTTAGGTTTCTTAAATGGTAGGGTTTTTTCACCGTGTTCTTAATGGTGTGTCTTTGAGAGACTGATCACAGGGGGAAAAAAGCTTGACTATTTGAAATAATATTTGAAACCGATTTAAGTCTCTGGGTTATGTATCAGAGCAGCTAGCTTTGGGAGAGTAAAAAGCTGAGGACCATCTTTGCTTTGTCTCCAGAACATTACTGTCTCCCCATTTCTTTTGGCATGAAAACAAGCAGTAAGCAGGGTGTTTTTTAGATCTGTAGCTAAAAAAAGGAAGAAGAAGAAGAAGACCGCATGCTTTATTCATCCTGTACGTTCAGTTGATCCCGTGGCAGTAATGAGATGGTGGGGTCTGGTCATTCCTGCAGCGAGCACTGGGCCCCTGAGCTCTTGCTCATTTTCCAGGTAGTGATGAGTGACAATCGGGACCAGTCTAGCGGGCAGGTCTGTCCCTAAAACAGATGACCTGTGTACCGCGTTCCCCGTGCCCCGGCTTGTGTATCTCGCTCATCTGTGTTGTCCCCAGTCCTCAGCACCCCACCCAGCTCTGGGTGGCCCCATGGATGCTTGGGGAGAGCATGAGAGAGCGTTAGGAAGCATCCAGGCTCATCCCAGAAGGGGTCAGTGTTACACACAGAGTTCACAGCTTGTGTCCTTGTGTGTCAAAGAAAAAAAGCCTCAGCTTACTCTGAGGAAGCCTGGAGATCCCAAGAAAACAGAGATGTATGCTAATGAACCCCTCCAGCAAGAACGTGCTGGGTAAGCTGCTGGGTGCCCCAGACCCAGACCATCTGATGAGGAAGAGGGTCCTCACTTTGAGGAACTGCTCAGTTAAGAAAAGGGCACTTCCTTAGCCTCTGTCATCCTTCCCTTGCAGAGAAGCAAGGCATGAATCACGAGGCACTTGGTACAGGAGAATGTGAAGAATGTGCCTGTAAGTTTGTCTAGCAAAGGGAGGAGGAAGCTGCCCGGCCTCCGCTGAAGCCTGTGACCTTGCAGAACTTGATTTTTACAGGATAATGGAAATTAGGATCTTCACATCTCCCTGTTTCTTTATTCTCGAAGAGGTGGGAACCGGAGAACTTGTCCTCCCGGGGCCAACCCTGCACTACAGGATCCGAACAAATGCTAGGCCACGGGGAGATCGGCTGTCACTGTTAGGATCTCTTGTTGAGTTGAAATGTTGGGTTTTGGTGAATGTGGGTTCTGCAGGATGAATACAGTAATTTCTGAAATGACCTTGTTGGCCTGGGGACCGGGAGTTCGTGCGCTTAAGCAAGTGAGCAGATTTATCACGCAGCCATTGGGCTGCAGTAGGAGAGCTGCTGCTCGCAGTGGATTCTTCCTCACTTTGCCGAAAACACGGCAGAGCTTTCATTAGTATCCCCCTCCCCAAGGTTGCTGGCAGTGTCTATATGTAAGCACCGCCATGAGAAGTAAGGATGGGTTCATGCCAAAAGGTCAGGATGAGTGAATGTCCATAACTAAAGTTTTCTGTCCCACATCCCCGCACACTCTCTGGTACTAGCTCTCGGAGAGTATTTCTGAGTTGTTTATTCACTCGTCTCTCCTCTGTCGCCCCTGCACAGGGAATGCCAGCTACTGGTTGACCACAGATCCTAGGCCTCACGAGTGTGGAAACCTCCCGGAGTAAGACACCATGTCCACGGCAGGAGTTGCTGCTCAGGAGATTAGAGTCCCGTTAAAAACTGGATTTCTGCATGATGGCCGAGCCATGAGGACCGTGAGGGCCTGCTGGGGCGGCCGCAGTGAGTTTGAAAAGTAAGCGCAGGACAGAACGGCCCTGAGGTCCCTAAGCCCGTGGGATTCGGATGCGACTAGGAGAATAGAATGGCTCCTTGTTTATGACCAAGATGTTTTTCCTTTCCTTTCAGTCACTTTCTGAACATTGACCCAATTACGATGGCCTACAGCCTCAACTCTACGGCCCAGGAGCACCTCACATCTCTTGGTATGTGTCCTGGAAATGCACGTGGGGCTAGGGCTCGAGGAGGAGGGGGGCAGTCGGGACGGTCCTCCGGCACCGTGCTGGGCGGGAGGGGGTGCAGGGAGGGGGTCCCCCCTGAACCGTTTCCGGCAGGAGCCTGACCCCTGGTGGCAGCAGGTTCTGAAGGGAAGAGAACCGTGCCCGGCTCTCGAGCCTCCCTGCCCTCATCCTGGGTCACGATGCCGTGACGAGACCTATTTGTGGAAGTGGGACCTTTCATATCAGTGGCTTCTGGCCCCAGCTCTGCTCCACACTCAGTTTTCAGAGGCCGTGGATGAGATCTCCTGTCCCTCATGAGCATCAGATGCCCTTCTGAGGGCGATCAGGCAGTGTCCACATGGATAAAAACCTGAGGAAAGCGTGTGACATGCCGTCTGGCGCTTCTGACGTGGCCACTGCGTCCCTTAGATTTCTGTCAGGAGCACTTAGCACGTCGCGAGCAGGTCCAGGCTCTCCTGACGTCACGATGGCGCTCACAGTGTGGACCCGGTGTCGCCTGACTCACACCCTGCCTGCCTCGTGTCGCCGCAGCTCTTTACGTGGCTGGGCGGGTGTGGTGTGGTCATCACGGAAATTATATGCTGCTCCTCGTCTGCGAATTTTGCACACGTCACAAACCCTGCCGAGGTGTGTGGGTGTGCACCGCGCACAAGTCCCAGGGAGATCCAGGCCACGTGCATTAGCGACCTCGTGGCCCCTGATGACCCCTGTGGCCGGGCCCCGCGTCGGGGGCCTGGGCTTGGCCTCGAGCTGCGGGGGGGGGCGCGCGGACGGGCCCCTGACCAGCCTCTCTCGTGTGTTCTAGGGCACGCCGCGACCCCAGGGCCGAGCAGTGGCAGCCGCCCCGCTCAGAAGCCCGGCCTGGCCCCTCTCACTGTTCCCTCGGGCGAAGACCTGGGGCAGCGGGAAGAGGAGCGAGTGGCGTGTGGTTTTAAGAAGCTCTCCATGAACGGGGTCTGTGCTTCTCCTCCGCTCACACCCACAAGGAACCCCCCGTCCCCCTTCCCCTGCGCGGCCCCCTGTGACCGGGGCTCCCGGCCGCTCCCGCCGCTGCCCATCTCGGAGGACCTGGCCCTGGACGAGGCGGACTGCGAGGTGGAGTTCCTCACCAGCTCGGACACGGACTTCCTCCTGGAAGAGTGTGCGCTCTCGGGCTTCAGGTACGACGTTCCCGGCCGGCGAAGCTTCCGCGGGTGTGGACAGATCAACTACGCGTACTTCGACACCCCGGCCGTGTCGGCGGCAGATCTCAGCCAGGCCCCGGAGCAGCAGGGAGGGGTGCAGAATTCAAATCCTCCTCCCCCGCAGACCCACCGAAGGCTGAGAAGGTCTCATTCAGGACCCGCTGGATCCTTCAACAAGCCAGCCATAAGGATATCTAGCTACGTACACAGAGCTTCTCCGAACTCCGACGAGGACAAGCCTGAGGTGCCCCCCCGGGTCCCCATACCTCCGAGGCCCGTGAAGCCGGATTATAGAAGGTGGTCCGCAGAAGTGACCTCTAGCACCTACAGTGATGAAGACAGGCCTCCCAAAGTACCGCCAAGAGAACCTCTATCCCGGAGTAACTCGCGCACGCCCAGCCCCAAAAGCCTCCCGTCTTACCTCAATGGGGTCATGCCCCCCACGCAGAGCTTTGCCCCCGACCCCAAGTACGTGAGCAGCAAGGCTCTGCAGAGACAGAACAGCGAGGGCTCTGCCAGTAAGGTTCCCTGCATCCTGCCCATTATTGAAAACGGGAAGAAGGTGAGCTCGACACACTATTACCTGCTACCTGAGAGACCACCGTACCTGGACAAATATGAAAAGTTTTTCCGGGAGGCAGAAGAAACAAACGCAAGCCCCCAAGCCCAGCCCCTGTCTGCTGACTCCGGTGTCGTCTCGGCCGCAGACAAGCCGGACTCCAAAACGAAACTGGATCTCTGTGGCCACGTGAAGCGCAAACATCTGTCCTATGTGGTCTCTCCTTAGGCTTTGGGGCCGTGCTGCAGCGGGGCTCCCTGGGAGCAGATGGCTCTCAAGCCACTTCCCCGTTTGGTTGAGGTTCGCAGGGAAGTGTTCTAGATTGGAGAACAGAATAGCTAAACCCTCCGCCGTAGAGAGAGAGGGTCAGAACAGCTGAGGCTCCCTCAGGCGGGGAAGCCCTGATTTCGTTGGCGGAAAGTCTGTTCCAGCCCGGAATGTGAGGCTGTGCTGGCGGGGACGGAAGGCTGGGGGCCCTCGCGCGTGTAGACATTAGACACCTAGAAGCGCGGGCGGCAGCCGCAGGCCATAGTTGCAGGGTAACCAATTAGTTGCTACCTTAGAGTAACATATTCAGGATGATAAAACAAGCTGGAGGACGACTCCTGACCGAAAATTGAGCAAATGGAAGAAAATAGTATTGTTTAGATTGGAATCATAAAAAAACAAAACAACAAAACATTTTTGCTTTGTCAGTTTGAAAGGGTCTGGCTCTTGGGCCCGTGAAGTTCTGTCTCCTTTATTTCTGCGGGCGGTCTGTGCCACCGAGGGCGGGGCTCACGGCCGTCCCGAGGCCTGGGTCCCTCTGGGTTTGCCTTCTGCCCCGTTGGGGGGCGGGGGTAGTGCGCTTGGCAGTCATGTCCTCACCTGTGCACGCATGTCTCACACCTTGAGAAATGAGAAGATTCCAGAAGCCATGAGTGTCTTTCCCAACAGTCCTGCTCCGTCCTGCCCGCGAGCATGGCCCATTGTAGCGTGGGCCCCGCAGCGGCGTGGGGGGCACATTCGCCGCCCGTGTTCAGGATGTCGGTTTTAAGCAACCGTTGAGATGGTCGGCTGTGTGACTGAGAGTCGCTGGGGGCGTGTGTTGTGTTTTTATGTTGGTGGGTTTTTGTGCTGTTGTGTTTTTTTTTTAAAGACTGTATTAAATACAACACAAGCTGGCCTTGTGTTGCTGGTTCCTATTCAGTATTTCCCGGGGGTTGTTTGGTTTTTAAATAAAACACTTGTGACCAAGAGCACAGGATGTCTTAATAGCACAGGTCACATCGGCATCGTCCTGCTTTTGAGACTGTCCCGGTTGGCTGCTTCACCTGGACTCGGTGAGACCGGCCGCGTGCCGGGCTTTCCACGTGCTTCCGCGTGTGGCTGCGTAGAGATAAGCACGAGAGAAGGTGCTCACTAACAGAGGTACATTACTACAATGTTCTCTTAACAGTTAAACAAGCTGTTTACAGTTTAAACTGCTGAATGATACCTTTTGAGCTATTTAAAGCTTACATTTTAGTATGAACTAAATGAAGGTTAAGACATGCTTTAGAAAAAAATGCACTGATTTCTGCATTATGTGTACAGTGTTGGACAAAGGAATTTATTCATTTTTGTTGCATTATTTTGAATATTGTCTTTTCATTTTAATAAAGTTATAATACTATTTATGACACCGTTAACAATGTTTCTTGCCTAAACTCTTATAAAATTTGATGTCTCGAGTACGTTGACCAGCATTGCCATCTCTAAGCACAAGGGAAGAGTTTTCTCAGCTTCCTTAATACTTGATATTTACTGTCATTCCCTAAAATAAAAGTAATTTGAGCGATTGATGCTGAAACTTGGACACACGCACGGTGAAAGTGGGCTGTTTGTTTTCACCTTCAACAGTTCAGAGAGGGGTCTTGACCTGATGGGGGGTATTACTGTTTTGACCCTGCCTGGGGAGGGGCCTGCCCATCGTGGGGAACATACACAAGAAGTCAGCTGTTGTACAGACTCGATGTAGGTCCATGGTCGTGGGCCCTTTGGGAACTCTGCTGCTTGCCGATGCGAGGCCATCAGGGGAACCCCAACCTGCCCAGGCGTCTCACGGAGAGGACAGCCATGCTTCTCATGGCTTCTGGATGCAAGAGGAAGCTGGGCCGCTGCGTGTGCGTGCGTGTGTGTGTGTGTGTGTGTGTGTGAAGGCGCCTCTCCAGCGTGGGGCCCTGTGCTCAGCTCTCCCCTCTGCTGGGCCCCGCAGCCAAAACCCAGCCCGTCTCACCCCTCCGCAGGCTCCTGGGCAATGGTGAAGCTCTCCGTGACCTTGACCGAGCCCCTGCATGTGTGTAGCATCCTCCACATGCGGAGAATATCAAATGGGAAGTCTCCCCGGGCTGCAATAACTCATCCGAGGTCAGCAAGCCAGGCTGGGAGTCCGCTTTGTCTCTGCCTCATCATGTGTTGGGCAGATTCTTAACATCCCCATCCTTGGGTAAAGTTAGCATCCTGATACCCACAATAGGGGGTTGTCGGCAACGACTGTGCCTGAAACCACGGCAGCTGGTAGGTGCGTGGCCTTTGTGGTCCCTGGTTACTATGCCCCAAGAGGTATTCTTTCTGACACTTCACAGCCAAGAGATGGGCTCTGGGAGTTGGCTGGACAGACATTGGGCAATACTAACCACTCTCTCTGTCCTGGGAGGCGGGCATATCCTCTGCCCGCTAGAATTTTTTTTTTTTTTAAGATTTTATTTATTTGACAGAAACACAGCCAGAGAGGGAACACAAGCAGGGGGAGTGAGAGAGGGAGAAACAGGCTTCCCGCCGAGCAGGGAGCCCGATGCGGGGCTCGATCCTGGGTCTCCAGGATCATGGTCTGAGCCGAAGGCAGTCACTCAACCAACTGAGCCACCCAGGTGCCCCCCCCCCTTTTTTTAAGATTTTGAGAGAGAGAGTACGCATGAGTGGGGAGGGACCGTGGGAAAGGAAGAAGCAGACTTCCCACTGCCTGGACTGGTCCGTGGGATTCTATCCCAGGACCCTGGGATCATGATCTGAGCTGAAGGCAGATGCTTCACCGACAGCCCCCAGGCACCCCTGCCTTCTAGAATTTAAAGCCGTCCCTAATCATGGTTTGCGGTGAGCGCCAACAAGGAGTGAACAGTGCAGTAGGTAACCAAGGGCCTCTATTCTCTAAAGTGATTAAGATGGAAGGGTCAGGCTCTAAGCTGAAGGAGGTGGAGTGAACAGGGAGGAAAGCCAAGGAAACACCCTGTACCTGTGAGCCCCTGAGGCTGAAAAGAAAGGCTGGCATCTTCCATAAGCCAGAAGTTGTGGCAGCAGGAGGACGGACGCTGGGCAAGGTAGTGACAACTCAAAGATGTAGGCAAGAGAGTGACGTGATCCGGTGTGTCTTAAAAAGATGATTGTGGCTGTTGTAGGGAAGAGATTGGAGAGAAGCCAAGGAGAATGAGGGGATGTTGGGACCGGGAGAGACAAGGGGACAGGGGAGACATGTCAGAACTGGAGATGGAGGAAACTGGCTTGGAGAGGTCCTTCGAGGTAGAAGCAGCGGCTTGGAGACCTTGGGTGGGACAAGCTCAAGGGCACGTGGCTCTGGCACCCCCGCCCCCCACTCCCACCCTCCCCCTCTGCGTGGACTCCACCAGCCCCAGGGGTGCCAGGACCATCCCGGAGATGTGAATGGGGCACTCCCACTGATCTTCATCTGCATCTGCTATTTTTTGCCTCTGTTCTTACCGCCCCTCCATTGCCCTTCCTTGTATTGTTGTCAAGACCATCTCTTTTTTTTTTTTTTTTTTTTTTAAGCTTTATTTTAGAGATAGAGCACGCATGGAGAGGGCAGGGCAGAGGAAGAGGGAGGGAGAAAATCTCAGACTCCCTGCTGAGCGCACAGCCCATGACCTGAGCCGAAACCAAGAGTCGGCCACGTAATGGACTGAGCCGCCCAGGCGCCTCAAGCCCATCTTCAGTTAGCTCTGCATTTGCTTCCCTCTGAACCTCCGCAGTTTTCCTTGATTTTGCAAGAATACGCTTTCTCCCTATCTTTTCATGGCCAACCAAATGTGAATGCCACGCAAGTAAAACGCAGTCCAGAGCACCAGCTCGATCCTCACCCTGTGCCTGGAGCCAGGGGGACTCTGGAGCGTTCTCCTGGCCCCGGCCTGGACGCTCAGCTGTTGCCCAACAGGAGGAATCCGCTGCACGCAACCGCTGCACAGCACTGTGATGTCAGGTACTCTCTAGTGACAACGTACTATCCTAAAATCAGGAGACGGGGGCTCCAGTCAACCTCCCACATCCGATGCGGAGGATTCCCTTAGCTTCCCCGAGCCCTGCTGTCCCCTCAATGTGAGGCCAGGCCCCGGCAGGCCCAACACCGCACAGACTGCAGGGATGTATTACTGGGGGCCATCTCGTGGCAGAGAGCAGGCACTCAGGTCAAGAGGACCCCTTTGTCAGTCACCTCCACATGCGGAGAATATCAAATGGGAAGTCTCCCCGGGCTGCAATAACTCATCATGAGTTGCTTATCTTTTTAAAATGCCATGTGCTTGTTTATACGTTGCTTATTTCTCTGTAGGTCTCTAGGAATATGTTAGCTATGTAATGAAGAGAATTTTCCTTAAGAGGGTATCTCTTCGCTGCTAGGGGCCCTGTTCCAAAAAAAGAGGCCGGCGGATTCTTTCAGAGCATTTCATAGCTGGAGGAAAGAGAACCGCATCCCTCAAGTATCCCTCTCAGCTCAAGTATCAAGACATATATATTCAGTTATTCTCTCTTGTAGTTCATAATTTCATCACCTAATTTGTAGGGTTTTTTAAAAAGATTTTATTTATTTATTTGACAGAGAGAGACACAGCTAGAGAGGAAACACAAGCAGGGGGAGTGAGAGAGGGAGAAGCAGGCTTCCTGATTATCAGGGAGCCCAATGCGGGGCTCAGTCCTGGGACTCTGGGATATGACCTGAGCTGAAGGCAGATGCCCAATGACTGAGGCACCTAGGTGCCCCTAATTTGTAGTCTTGAGGTACATGGAGACTTTCTCTTAAAAATAAGCTCCTAGCATGAGTATTTCATACCCAGTTTCTTTGCTTTTTTATTGTGAAATAATTACAGACTCAGAAGTTTTAAACTTGCACAGAAAGATGCCTTGAATCCATTACCCAGATTCCCCCAAAGATAACATCTTTCAAAATCATATCCATTATCAAAACCAAGAAATGGACATCGTCACAATACTCAGATGTGCTATTTCGTTCAGAAAAAGTTCCTATCAAAATGGACTTGGGTCCCACTTTTTAAAATTAATTCAGAAATTAATTCTGGCATTCTGCTCGGCATTTTATGAAAGGCTAATAAAGCTTTAAAAAGACACTGCCGTGTAAATATTTATACATTATGCTAATGGCAGTTGAGGAGATAAAGCTGATGCTTGTTGACTTTGATCCGCCAAGATTTTCTGCAAAGTTAATTTGCATGAGTTCTAGTAATGCTACGCCTTCAAACCTGGAGAATTCTGGAATGGTTTCCCAGAGCCTTGAGGTGCCACAACTTCGAAATGTGTAACAAAGCAAGAGGCAAACTGAATTTCAAAGCCAGTACTAAGCCTGGAGCTACCTTGTCTTGGGAAGGTAAGTCTGGGGCAAGCTACAGTCAGACAAGTTTTCTTTGCAGACTAGACCATCTGACAAATGTTCTGGTCCTTCTTCCCTCCACATGCGAATCATACATCTTTCAAGAGACTTCTGGGGTCTTATTTAGGGGAAAGCAGAGAGAGGAGAGGTGAGGAGAACAGGGAAGAAGGTCCGACTGTGCCTGAACCTGGTGAGCTTTGCTTTTTATTCCTTGTGGCTGAGTGAAATAACACGATATAGGCCTGTCGAAGGCAAGTGGAGGGTATGAATTTTCATGCTTGCTTTTCCCTTGAATGTGTTGAACTTCAGGAACCTTCTGCCTAAGGCACAGAGAATCTGTCAGGGGAGCGTGTCTAAACCTCAGCCCGCTCTCCTGCCACCTGCCCTGAGCTCAGGGGGGCGAACATACCTGGTGTGTCTGACTTTCACATCAGGGCATCCCTATGAATAGGCCCTCAAAGTCCATGGCCACCTGGCAGCAGAGGAGGTTTGAGGCTGGGGAGGGAGCTGGGGACGGTCAGAAAGGACTCTTCTGGGTCCTGGTGGCACCTGCTAGAAAAAGAGGTGCTATCAGGCTGTGGGGCTTAAGCGTGCCTCCCCAGTGCTGTCAGCCCTTGCCCCATGATCCCCCAAAACTGCCGGGAAGACCCCACAGGTCAGCCTAATGCAACATCCATGACCATGCATAAATCTGCTCCCCCTCGCACACACACACACTAAGTAAAAAGGCCCCAGGGGAGGAGGCAGTTTGTTGTGACCAGGGGACCAGTCTTTGGGGGCGTTCCGGTGTCCCTCAGCTGGACTCTGTGCCATCACAGAGAAAGGCAGCCACTTCAGTCCTTGGAATCCATATCAAATAAACATCTTCATCACATGCTTCGTGCATGTTTCTTCATTTCTGCAGTCGGGAGGGTTGAGCCCAGTGCCCCCCTCCCCCGGGGACTGCATAACTTTTGTACCCTCCCCTCTTGTGTAAGGCGGGATGAGTCTGTCTTCTGGCCCGAGCCCCAAGCAGCCTGGGGCGCCACGGCTCACAGGAAGCCGTGCTCTGGGTGCGCCCGATCACCAGCGGCCCTGCTGTGCTTGCGTGAACTCGTGTCCCTGCTACGCTGTTTGTGTTTAGGATGGATCCAAGTTCTGGGCGGAGCAGAAGCTCGGACAGTCTCCGTGGCTCAGGGAGGCCCAGGGAGGCCCAGGGGCTGGCCCACCAGCTCCAAGCTGCAGAGGGAACTCACGCACCCACAGCAGCCCAGACGCATGATGAGACTTGTCTGCGCATCATCCCGGCCCGGGAGCCTCTAATTACACGTCTGGGGCTTGCAGGAGCCCAGGTGGCCGGGCTCACATGATCTCGAACTGTGAAGATAGCGCGGGCCGGGTTCTCACTGTCTGTGCGGCCGGGTGGGAGAGGCACCTCCGAGCCCCGAGCGTCCTTTCAATACAAATTATAATAACCGCATTCCAAAGACAACAAGAGTTCATTTAACTGGGCAGTTCCTTCTTCCCAAAGCATTGCCACAGCTTTATCTACCCATCGACCTTTTCAGCTGTTGCATCTTCAGCCTTGCTCCTGGCCCTGATTTGGACAGCTACTCAGCAGGCCAGCAGAATCCGTGTGCTGGAGAGCCCAGCATGGGGTCCCCAGGCTGTGGGGTCTGCTCCGCACAACGTAGCTCAGGCCCTCGGGCTGTCTCTCGTGTCCCGGATCGGTCTGATCTAACTTGGCAGTGGTCCTTCACGTATGCACAGCCCCCCAGTCATCAGACACTGGGCACGCCGGGTGTGTGGGTTTGGGGGACCCCATCAGGATCAGCCTTAGGACAAGCGAAGAGCCCCAGCTTGAAAGGAAACACAGCTGCCCAGAGCCAAGTGAGAAAGTCACCGTCATCGGGGCCCCGCAGTGTTTCGCGGAGGAAAGCCGGGCTGTGGGAGCGCGTAACACCACAGTTGTTGACCCTGTTGTTAATCAGCTGTGTAGGAGGGTTTTGAGGACGGCAGCCAGCAATCTGTTTTTGTTTTTTTGTTTTTGAAGACACATTTTTTTTTCTTCCAAGCTCCGTGGATGCTGAATCCATCCAATTGTTCCTTTTGCAAGAAACCCCAAATTTTAATGGCAGGAAATAGATTGTCATTTGTCATCTGATCATTGATAAGGATCTCGTAAAGAAATTGATTTGCTTATTTAAAATTTTTTTCTCCAGAACCTTCTCTATGAGTCTGTAGACGACTTCTAGCCAGGTCGTTCTTTTCTTAAATCATATTTAAGGATTTTGTATGCATTGATTACAAAGTTTTCTGGATACACAACAAGAAAAGGCAAAAAGGGGTGTCCCTGCCCGCTGGCATGCATTATAATTCTGTCCTTGCTTCATCTTCACCCAATGCCCATTTCCATCTATACAAACTCATATTATTCTTTCTGAATCATACCTACATGCCACGCCCTGAGTTGCACATAAAACTTGGCCACATTATTTAGACACCACTGTGTACGCACAGCTGTGGCTGACTTAGAAGTCCACTTATATTATTCTGGGATTATTTCTCACCTTACTTCTCCATGACTCGTTCCAGGCAGGAAATTCCCTGAAAGGTTTTCTTCTAAAATTTGGTAGCCTAATCCTAAGGGTATATTCTCAACTCCTTTTCTGGTTACAAACTCTGATGTTAGCGGGTCTCTTTCCTTTAAGTTTAAACCTCAACCAAGACAAACTGCACAAATTATTCAGACCAGTATTCTACTTTCTAGCTCACACTGAGGAATGCCCTTTAACAGACTCACGGAGAGTCCGTCGCCCATAGCTTAACACATGGGGGCCTCCTGCCTCCCTGCTCAGCGTCTCCTGAAATCTCCTAAAATCTAGGATCAATCTGTAAGTAAAACACAAAACTGTCTGTCGGCATACCGGACTGCTTCAGGAATTCCTGGAAGATACAGAGCTGGCCGATGATATGATGGAGAAATGACATCAAATGAAAAGAAAGACTAAAATAGTCATAGGACATGACTTCTGTGACATCCCTTCCCAGAGTTCTGAGAAAAGTCTGCCTTGATGGATACGGAACAGGAAGGAGCCCTGGGATGGGTGACAGGGTGATTATCCGGGGAACCCCTTCCAGAGTATTTGCCAGCCAGCTTCTCACCCTCCCCCCTTGGGGGAAGCTTTGTCGGTGAGTGCGTGCCTACGAGCTAGGTGCTGGGGACAGAGCTACAGCAGGGCCCTGGGTAGCCAGAAATGCCTACCTGACAACACCCAATCCACTACACTCTGTCTGGACGCATGGCCCTTCCACTTGCAAGCCCGTATAATCAGAACCTGGATCTATGGACAGCAGAGTGGGGATTTTCAAACACAAATATGAGCATAAAATAAAAAATCACTAAACACCCGCGGAAAATTAACATCGAGGAAAGAACATGAGTCAATAAACAAACACCAGCATCCATGCTAACAGTTCACAAAGCAAACAGATGTTAAAATAATCCTCAGAGATTAGACAGAATATTACATCAACAAAACACCCTATTGTGAGAAAGAGCCAAGAGACAGAAAATAAGAGGAAATGTTAAGAGGTGTTTAGTATCTGAGAAGACAAAAATAGAGAGTAGCATAAAAGAAATACTTAAAACATGTCTACTGCAATGTATATAATTTTCAGATCACTGTGTTGCTCGCCTGAAACTGGTAAAATGGTATATGTTATCCATACATCAATTAAAAAAATTTAAAATAATAATAGGGGAAAATTTCCCAGATCTGAAGACATGGGTCTTCATACAGAAAGGACCTTCTCATACCAAATAATCTCCTTGAAAATAAGACACACCCAGGGGCGCCTGGGTGGCTCAGTAGGTTAAATGGCTGCCTTTGGCTCAGGTCATGACCTTGGGGTCCTGGGATTGAGCCCATGTCAGGGTCCCTGCTCAGTGTGGAGTCTGCTTCTCCCTCTGCCCCTTACCCTGCCTCAAAAAATAAAAATAAAATCTTTAAGCAAGAAAAGAAGAAAGAAGGAACGAAAGAAAGAAAGAAAGAAAAGCAAAAAAAAAAAAAAAAAGAAACAGAGAAAAGAAAAGAAACAAAGAAAAGAAAGAAAATAAGACACACCCAGACACATTTCCCAAAACTGTGGAATACTAAGGATGCAGAGGGGTGAGGTGAGGGTGGGGGGGGGGGGGGAGAGACTACCTTCCAAAGGGAAAATCAAGCAGTCAGTTACCCACAAAGGAGCACAACCTCTGTAAGCCTCAGCAATGCAGGATGGTGGAAGAAAATGGAGCCATATTATCAAGGTTCTAAGAAACAGTGATTCTGAATCCACAGTCTTGTGCTCGGCCAAATTAGCATTCTAATGAAAGGTCAGAATGAAATATTTTGGACATACAAACCTCAGAAAGTCTGTCATTCTTGGATTGGTTTCCTGAAAGAATTTCTGAAGGATTGCAACCCAGCAAAACAAAAAGAACCTAAAGAGGAGGAAGATGTATCCAAGTGGCAATGGTGAGAAAAGCCTTTATAAACTTACAGCAAAGTTTAAATAATTTGTTATACATAACTAAAGAATTAATCATAATGGAGAACTATGATCCCAAGTTAATCCCAGGAGGAAACTGAAAATAGATGAAGATTTTGGCCTTTGGGAGGAGAGGATACAACTGATTAATTCTAGATATTATTGGATACTATTAAATGTATATAAAACATTTAGAGGCTAAATTGCACTTCAAGTAGTAGCAAAAAAAAAAAAAAAACTTGCATCAGATTAACCCATCCTGCCTATGACAATTATAAAGTCAGGATAAAATATTTTTAAAAACAACTATATGAAGGTAGTAGAGAGCAACCAGTGCCTTCGGGGAAAAAAAGGAAGCGAAGTAGTAGATCCATGTGTAACCAGCCTTCCCCCAAGATAGTTCCTTAATTCTCTGAGCATACAAGAAATAGAGTTCAAACTGAAAGTAGCAGTCTTATTGGGCTGAAAAGACAGAAGTTAGAGTTCAGGGTTTCTTGGCAGGGTAGATGGGAATTGAGGGAGGGTAGATCCTGGAAAGGAGGAAGCCCCCAGATCTGTATACAAACATCCCCCAAATCCTTGGTTGAATCCTGGACTGCTTATGCAGGTCACGTCTCCGAGGGATCCAGTGGAAAGCAACAACTTGAAGGCCAAAGGAACTGAGCGGGAATTTCAGCAGCTGCCCAACGATAGAGACGGAGTTTGGATATCAAGTGCAGCCAAGTTCAAAGTGCTTGATAAACCTATTAGGCTTTCTACTAAAACCCCAGAAAGGCCCTATTTTAGAAGTGAGAGCCGCATCCCAGACTGAAGGCAAAACTGAAATAAATACCCTAACAAAACGTATAACCAAGGATCAAGGTTATCTGTTGGTAATTTAGTTGACTTCTAAAACAAAATTTATCACTTTTCAGAGGAAGATGACAGAAACCATTGTACTATACTATATCATCTGCAATGTTCAGTACATGATAAAAATTTATAAGACATGAAAAGAAGCAGGAGAATACATCTCATAATAAAGAGAAAAAGCAGTCACTAGAAGCAGACCCACAGATAACCTAATGCTGAATTAACAAAGATGCCAAAACAATGATCACAAAGATTTCACCTGAGAAGTGGATACAATGGGTAAAGACAGAAGCAATTTTTAGATGTGGTATAGAAAATATAACAAAGGACCAAATGGAAATCTTAGCCTGAAAAATGCTATATCAAAAATTTTGTTTTGTTTTAGAGGATTGATAGCAGATTGACAGAGAAAAAATCATAACACAGCATAAAGACAGATGAGTAGAAAGAATTCAACCTACAGCACACAAAAAGAAAAAAATTACCAGAAAATTGTCTCTGTGGGGATACTAGAAATTAGATGTACAACTTCTAAATATTTTGAAGAAAAAAAATGAAAACTTGAAAGAAAATGATGAATCCAACAATGGAAAGAGAAAGGGGGAAATTTAAACATTAAAAAAATCATGGTAGGGGCACCTGGCTGGCTCAGTCAGTAGAGCATGCAACTCTTGATCTCAGTGTTGTGAGTTCAAGTCCCACATTGTGTGTAGTGATTACTTAAATATAAAATCTTTTAAAAAGAATCATGGTAAAAAGTAAGCAAAATAAGTTTGCAGGAATAAGTCAAAACATATCAGCAATCACAAAAGAAGAATGATTTAAATCCCCGTTTTAAAATATGGAGATTCTCAGATTTAGTTAACAACAACAGCAAAATCTACATGTTATTTACAGAAGACACACATAAAAAGAAAGTTATATGTTGCTTAGAACTACTTTTGAGTACAAATAACAGAAATACCACCTAACAATAGCTAACAAAATGGGTTTATTTTTCTTGTAGAAGTCTGGGAGTATGTGGCTGCTGGTTTTTGTTCAGTAGTGTAGAGATGGTGTCCCATCATTTCTCTTGACCTTTTCTTCACAGTCACAGAAAGGCTGCCAAGGAATTATATTCACAGTGAAGGCAGGAAAAGAAAAGAAGCAATCACTAATCACATTTCTTTTTCAGGAAAAGCAGAAATCTTCCCAGAATTCTCAACAGACTTCTGCTTGTGTTTCCTTAATCTAAACAGTTGTCACCTGGCAAGAGAAGATAGTCATCACCACCCCATACAGTAAAAGTATACAAGAGAGAAGAGAATCGAAATCAGTGCTCAGTAACCAGTGAACAGTGTCTCCCAATGGTTCAAAATAAGAGGATGGAAAAGATACACTAGGCAAATGTGGACACAAGGCTAACAAGAACTGAGCTGTTACAGAGCACTGAGAAGCAATCTGGTGGTTCTATGCTAAATACAATTAGCAGACACAGTACACATTACTAAATCTTGCACTGTAGAGGCTAGAAAGTAAAAACTTCACTGCTGATGCTCGTTTGCAGCTAGGTTGTAGATGTGAGTTGGGTTTGGCCAATTGCACAGACTTGAGTGAGATTTGGTGGATGGAGTTGAGGCAGAGGGTGTCTTTCTGCTCATAACTAAGGTCATGGAGACAACTGTGTAAGATAGTTGTGGCAGTGGCCAGACTCAGCATTTCAGGATTCTACCAGCAGTTTTTTGGGTAGATATGGTCTTTATGGTAACAGCCTCAGTAGCCTTAGTGGCTCCCAACTCCTAGTTATGGTGATATGGTCTTCAACTTAACAGTTCCAGGGATGCCTCCTGATTATGACTCCTCCATTTTTCCATAAGTACCAAATTTCCTGTTTTGAACTCCTTTCTGCATAAAATACACTGAGTAGTTTCTATTTTCTGCACTTAACTCCAACACTGATACCAAGTGTGCATACATGCAGCACACAGACGTACACGACACCCACCATCTTGGGATAATAAGGCCCTCAGGTGGCTTTCAGAAGCACATGCAAACCCTCTTTGGAAGAACTCAACCTCAGCCCAAACCTCAAAGAATTCCTACAGAATGAAAAATCAAACAGGGAAATTAACACTTTCTAAGCAAAAATCACGAGACACACAAAGAAACAAAGCACCATAAAGAAGAACAGCAGAAACTACAGACAGCAGACACAATTACAAAGACCTCTGGTTCTAGAATTATCAGATACAGAACATAAAATACATGTGTTTGATATGTTTAAACAAATATGTACATAGGACAAATAGATTTGAAAAAGAATAAAATAAAACATTTAAAAATAAACTTCATATGTAATAATTAAATGAATAATTCAGCGAATGCTCCAGCCACCTGATTGGACATAGATGAAGAATTAATGAACTATCTAATGGATTTGAAAAATATCACAGAGAATGCAGTATCAAAAGACAAAGGGAAAGAAAACATGAACAAGAGTTTGAGACAAAAATATAGAATGAAATGTGGTAAGTTATGTTGTCTGGAAGGAGAAATCAAAGAGAATGAAGAAAGAAGAAATATTTGAAAAGATAATGGATAAGAATTTGCCAGAATTGTTCAAATATACCAAGGATCAAATTCAAAAAATCTAATAAATCCCAGGTTAAAAGAAGGAAGGGAGAGAGGGAAAGAAGGAAGGAAGGAAGTAGATTCACAGAGTATAGATTTGCAGTGAGACTAGAAGATACCAAAGAAAAGCAAAAGTTTTGGAGGCAGCAAGAGCAGGGAGAAGAAACAAATAATGTACAAATGAATAACAAGTAGACGACTAACTTCTCAACTGCAATAATTGAAGTCAGAAGAAAGATACCAGTTAAAAGAAAACATTGTTGAATCAGATTAAAAAATAAATTCCTCTACATGCTATTCACAAGACATGCTTCCAAAACATAAGGAGACTAAAAAAATTGAAAATATAGATAAAAACAGTAGCCAAGAGAATGCTGGAATAGCTATCAAACATCAGACAAAAAAGAAAGCAAAAACTGTTACCCTTAACAAAGGAAACTACGTAATGACAAAAAAATTGCAATTCAACAGGAAAAGATAACAATTCTAAACTTGTAAGCGCCCAATAAAATAGCCTCAAGGTATATAAAGCAAATATTTACGAATCTATGAGAATAGACTGACAAATCTACTGTTATGGTGGGAAAGTTTAGAAAACTTTTCTTAGCACTTAACAGGTCAAGTGCGTTAGAAATAAGTGAGGAGAGAGATTTGACCAGAACAATTAACAAGCCTGATTTAAAGAAATTTTTAAAATATTTTAGTTTTAAATAATCTCTATACCCATCATGGGGCTCAAACCCACAACCTGGAGATCAAGTGTCACAAGCTCCACCAACTGAGCCAGCCAGGCACCCCTAATGAGCTTGATTTAATGAACATATAAGTATTGTGCCCAGCAATTAAAGAATACATATTCTTTATTTTTAACTGAAAAATATTTTAAAGATTTACTTATTTGAGAGAGAGAGCATGCATGCGTGAACAGGAGTGGGAGGAGGGGAGAGGGAGAAAGAGAATCCTCAAGCAGACTCCCCACTGAGTGAGGAGCCTGACTCAGGGCTCCATCCCAGGACCCCAAGGTCATGACCTGAACTGAAATCAAGAGTCAGGTGCTTACCCAACTGAGCCACCAGGCTACCCTTAACTGAACTTTTATTTATTGAACAATAACACATATAGAGAAGAATATGTGAATCAAAAATATATGACCTAATGAATTCTCTTGAAGTTGACACAATACAGACCCAGGACTTGGGTTAGATCAGGAAATCGAACTTTATGACACCCTCAGACCCTCTTTCTTGCCACTGCACCACCCCCAGTCACAGTCGCTGCTACAGGAAACACCATCCTGACTTCAAATGCTTAAATGATTAATTTTGCCCATATTTACTTATTATAAGTGACATCATACTGTAGTACTCTTTTGTGTCTCTTTTGCTCAATATTATGTTTATGAGATTTATGTGTGTAGAAATACCTTTTTAATTCTTATTCCACTGTATGAATAAACCACATTTATCCATTCTTCTGTTGTTGTTGGGTTGTGGTTTTGGTGTTGTTGTTGGTTTGTTTGTTTGGTTTTTTTTTTTTTTTGGAAGATTTTATTTAGTTATCTGAAAGAGAGAGCAAGAGAGCAAGAGAGACAGAGAGAATGAGAGAGAGAGAGAGAGAGAGAGAGGGACAATGAGCAAGGGAAGGGTAGAGGGAGAAGCAACTCCCTGCTGAGCAGGGAGCCCGATGCCAGACTCAATCCCAGGACCCCGAGGGATCACAACCTGAGCTGAAGGCAGACACTTAACCAACAGAGCTACCCAGGTGCCCTCCATTCTTCTGTTGATGGACATTTAGATTGTTGCTTCTTTGCAAGTAGCACAAATGGTACTGGGATGAACATTTTTTTAACCTTTATTATTATTTTTCTTTCAATAATCTGTACACCCAATGTGGGACTTGAACTCATGACCCCAAGATCAAGAATCACGTGCTCTACCAACTGAGCCAGTTGGGTGTCCCACAATGAACATTCTTATAGGTGTTTTCTGATTATCATGTGTACATATTTCTGTAGGATATGCTTAGTTTATGTTTAAGACATTGCCCAAAATGTTTCCAAATGCTGTAGCAATTAACATTCCCACCAGCAGTATGTAAGTGTTCCAGTTGTCCCACACCTCCTCAGTGGTTGGCAGTATTCTACCTCTTCATTTTAGCCACTCTGATGGATGTGAGAAGACCCATTCTTTTCAATTACACATGAAATATTTACAAATGTTAACCGTTCAGTTTCACATATTTCACAGGATTGGTAACATACAGACCAGGCTCTCTGACCACACTACAATGAAGTTAGAAATCAGTGACAAAATATAGCTAGATAAACTGGAAAATGCATACACTTGGAAGTTATCAGAACTGAACGCTGACACACACTGACATCAATATATAGAAACAATGCCTAATCTTGGATATGTACGTTGTAAAAGAAGAAAATCTCAAATAAATGAACCAAGCACTCAATTTCAAAATTTAAAAAGTCTAGAAAGGAAAGAATAAGAGTAGAAATTTCTGAAAAGCAAGGAAAACATAAAATAGAAAGTATTATTGAGGTGCCTAGGTGGCTCAGTCAGTTAGACTTCTAACTCTTGACTTGGGCTCAGGTCATGATCTCAGCGTGGTGGGATCAAGATCCAAATTGGGCTCCATCCATGCTGGGCAAGAAGCCTACTTAAAACTCTCTCTCTCCCTTTTCCTCTGCCCCTCCCCACCCCTCTATCCCTCTTAAAAAAAAAAAAGTATTATCAAAGCTAATACCAACATTAATGCCAGTACATTTGCAAACTTAGAGAAAGTAGTAGGTACCTTCCTAGAAAAAACACAACTTCCTGAAACCATCTCAGAAGAAATAAAGAACTTGAACAATCCTACTACCTGAAAAGCATTTAATATATATATATAATTTATTTATTTATGGAATGCTTCATGAATTCATGTGTCATCCTTGTGCAGGGGCCCTGATCATCTTCTCTGTATCATTCCAATTTTAGGAAATGTGCTGCCAAAGCTACTAGAAAAGAATTTGAATGATGATGTCTCAAAAAGTTAAACATAGAATTACCATAGGACCCAGCAATTCCCCCCTTAAGTATGCACACAAAAGAAATGAAAAGAGGTACTCAAAACAAATTGTTGTTGTTCCATGAATATTCACAGCAGCACTATTCACAACTGCCCAAAGGTGGAAACAACCCAAGTGACTACCAATGGATGAATGGATGAAGGAAATATGGTAGAGTCATACAACAGAAAATCATTCAAGCTTAAAAATGAAATTCTGACACATGCTGCAATGTTGATGAACCTTGAAACATTCTGCTAAGTGAAAGAAGCCAGACTTGAAAGGTCACACACATCATAATCCCATTTATGTGAGGTATCCAGAATAGGTAAATCCATAGGGACAGAATGTGGAGGAGAGATCACAGGGGGCCTAGGGGAGAGGGAAGGAGTGACTGGTAATGGGGACAGTCTCCTCAGGGAACGCTGAAATGTTTTGGAACTGGAGAGAAGTGATGGTTGCAAACCGTGAATTTCTAAATGCCACTGAATTGTATGATTTAAAGTGGATAATTTTATTATGTTATATGTATTTTAGCTCAATTAAAACAAGAAACTCAGCACAAAGAAATCACCAGACCCAGATGGGCTCAGAGTCAAACTGCATTAAATATTCAAATAAATAAACATGTATATATTTATGATTAAAATTATGTACATATATAATTTTCATCATTCACAAATGTTTCTGTAGAAAAGAACAAGGACCCCTTCCCGCTCAAGATGTGACTTCAGCATAACCTTGACACAAAAATCATACAAGAAAGGAACATACCAGTTCAAACTTCCACATGAGATGCAAAATACCTAGATTAAGTACTTGCCAAACAAAATTTAGTAATATATAAAAAAGATAAAACATGATAACCAAGTTGGTTTATCTCAGGCACGTAAGAGTAGTCCACTAGAAAATGGACTCATACAATTCATCACATTAGTGGATTAGAGAAGAAAAGCCATATGATCTTAAGTGAGAAATTTAGGGCAGTCATTTAATAAATTTCAACATCTACTTATGACAAAAGCTTAGCAATCAAAGAATGGAAGTGTATTTCCCTAACCTAATAAATAATATTATGGTAGTTGTTAGATGAGGAAACTAAAGGGACCCCATGAAAATGTTTTTTTGCTCCTGTCCTCCTTCTGTTCTTGCTAGGACCCACCCCCACCTTACACATACACATTATAGCACAGATAATGTATGTCCTCCTTGTGGAGGTCAAGGACTTAATAATTCTTTGCAGGCTTCCAGCACAATAGATAACATCCAAGGGAGGGGTTGTCATGAGTGTTTTCTAGACCACGGGCTCACCGAGACCCCTGGCTCTGGGACATAGGTGGCTTATGGAGATCACCTAAACACTCACCTTCATTTTAACCAGTTCCTGGCTGCTGGAGAAAACACATCAACAGAGTACAATCTTCAGGAAAAATCCCAAAGCCCGAGCAAAGATGAGACTCACTCTAACTTTCCTTTCCAAGTCTCCCGGATGCTCTGGCCATAGTACTCTCTCTGTGTCTTCAATAAGCTCAGCTCTCACTTTGTCTCAGCTCCCATTTGATTTCCATCTTGTGAGAGGCCAGGGACCCTGTTGGCTGGTCTTTGTGGGACTCCCTCTGGGTTCTTGCACCCAGTCAGCCCCATGGGTTGGACTAATGCCCCCTGGAACCCACCTCTCAAAGATGTCCCATTCTTATCTCCAAAACCTGTACATCACCATTCATGGCAAAAAGGATTCTGAAGACATAATTAGGATTGAGGACCTTGATATGGGAGATTATCTTGGATTATGCAAATCCAATCTGATCCCATGAATCCTTTAATGTGGGGCACCTTTCCTGGCTGCATTCAGTCAGAGAGAGATATGGCCACGGAAAGATCAGCGATGCAACATCACTGACTTTGAAGTTGGAGAGCACGGTCACAACCAAGGAATGCGGGTGACTCCAGCAGTTGGAGAAGTCAAGAAAGTGGATACTTCTCCAGTGTCTCCTGAAGGAAGCACAACCATGACAACCATGTCCACATCTTGATTTTTGCCCAATAAGACCCCCTGTCAGATGTCGACCCTCCAGAACTGTAAGATGATAGATTTATGTTGTAAACCACTGAAACCATAGTATTTTGTGACTATAATAAAGACGGAATCACGTCTACAACAAAAATGACAACTCTACAACAAATGTTATCTTTAATTCTCTTTAAAATCCAACGTGACATGTTGCCTATTTTGATCACTTGAATTTAACATTGAACTGAAGATCCTAACCAGGATAGAACAGCAAGGAAAAGAAATAAAACATTTAAGGACTGGAAAGAGAGAAATAAATTGTCATTCTTTGCTGATGATATGAATAGATATATGAAAGTTTTAAAATAATGTATGCCTACATCATATTAGAAAAAGAGAATTTTTAAAGACTGGATACACAATCAATGTATAAAAGTATATCTCTATATTTCTTTATACCAGCAACAACCAGAAAACAATTTTTAAAAGGTCTTCATTAGGGCACCTGGGTGGCTCAGTGGGTTAAGCCTCTGCCTTGGGCTCAGGTCCTGATCTCAGGGTTCTGGGATCGAGGCCCACATTGGGCTCTCTGCTCAGCAGGGAGCCTGCTTCCTCCTCTCTCTCTGCCTGCCTCTCTGCCTACTTGTGATCTCTCTCTCAGTCAAATAAATAGATAAAATATTTTCTTTTAAAAAAAGGTCTTCATTATATCAGAAATAAGAAAAGAAAGAAAGGTGGGAAGAAAGGAAGAACTAATAATAAATCTAACAAAAGATGTGTAAGCTTTTGCTGGAGAAATTAACAAAACTGTACTGGAAAGACATTAGATGTTAAAGAAGACCTAAATGAATGGAAAGCAGACTATATTGTTGGATAAGACTCAATATCGGAAAGATGTCAACTTGCCACAAATTGCTCTACAAATTCAATGTGATCCCAGTAAGAATTCCTTTTCCTTTCTTTTCTTTTTATTTTCTTTTCTCTTTTCTTTCTTTCTTCTTTCTTTCCTTTCTTCTTTTTTTCCTTCCTTCCTTCCATCTTTCCTTCCTTCCTCCCTCCCTCCCTCCCTCCTTTCTCTATCTCTCTTTCGTCCTTCTCTCCCTCTTCTCTCTCTCTCTCTCTCTCTCTCTCTCTCTCTCTCTCTCTCTCTTTCTTGAGATTTGGCAAGCCAATTCTAATTTTTCTCTGGAAGAGCTGAGGCTGTCAATAGCCAGGGTATGCTTGAAGAAAATGGGAGACTTGCCTCCACCAGGTAAAGAAATTCGGCTGTGTGGTATTGATGTCGGCAAGGAATAATAGATTGTTGAAACAGGGTAGAGCCCAGAAACAAAGAACTCATGGAAGTTTGATTTTAGACAGAAATGGAACTGCAGATTAGTGGGGAATTAATGGATTCACCAAGTGATGCCGGGACAACTAATTAAGCATGTGGGATAATAATGAAATCAGATCCCTATCTCAACCTATATAAAATTAATTCCAGCTGGTTTACATGTGAAATACAACCTGTAAATAATTTAGAAAACAATAAAATTGGAAGTCTTCATGATCTTGAGATAGAAAAGAATTTAGTACAAAGTATAAAGACAATAATTGATAGATTCTACTATATTAAAATTAAGAATTTCCATTTGTCATCAATACCATAAAGAATAAAAAGGGCAAGCCACAATCCAGAAGACACTTGTAACATGTATAAATAATAGGGGGGTTTTTTTGGTTTTTTTCTTTATTCTTTATTTAAACAAAAGCAAAAACATCCATTTCTTCTCCTATAAAGAAATCCTGCAAATCAGAAAGAAAAAAACAAAACCCAGCAGAAAAATGAGCAAAAGAAAGTCATTGCATAGAAGAAAAAGACACAGGGAAAGATGGTTCATGAATAACCAGGAAAACGGAAACTGAGTCTCAAGGAGATACCATTTCGCACCCACCATATTGGCACTAATTTGAAAGCTGGTTTTGTCAGGAAACGAGACAGCAGTCATTCACTGTGCACAGAGTATAAAACGCCATAAACATATGGGAGATGGGGTTATCATGTCTCAGTGTGGGGCTTCTTGACCTTGGGTAGACAGATGGAACTGGGGCTCTGTAAAACTTCACTGAGAAAAAAAAGGAAAAACGACATATTTTTGCTCATTTCTAACTGAAACTTGGTATTTTCTTCTCTGAGCAACCAAACCAATATTAAGTCATGCTTGTGACTTCCACCAAGAGAATATAGATGATCGCGTTATCACATTAAACTTGTTGCTGATATCTCAAAATATCATTTATGTTCATCACGACTTCAAATTTATGGCAGGCATGGGGCACCTGGGTGGCTCAATTGTTAAGTGTCTGACTCTTAATTTCAGCTCAGGTGTTGATCTCAAGAGTTGTGAGTTCAAGCCCTGCATCGGGCTCCATGCTGGGTATGGGACCTACTTAAAAAAAAAAAAAATTAGGGTAGGTATGAAATTGATGACTAAATATTACCATTTAATGGTAGGAGGACATATATTTTATTATGAATTTGCTTTCTTAATACTTTGAAAATTAGATTCCAATATAATTGGTTTTCTTTGTAATCCTGTATTTGATTTTATATATTTTTAAATGTTGTTCTAAGAAAGTGTCCGATAGGGGCGCCTGGGTGGCTCAGTTGGTTAAGCAGCTGTTTTCGGCTCAGGTCATGATCCCGGAGACCCGGGATCGAGCCCCACATCGGGCTCCCTGCCCAGCGGGAGGCCTGCTTCTCCCTCTCCCAGTCCCTCTGCTTGTGTTCTCTCTCTAGCTGTGTTTCACTCTGTCAAATGGATAAATAAAATCTTTAAAAAAAAAAAAAAGTGTCCGATGGCTTCACTAGTGAGCAAAAGGGATCCATGAAAAAAAAGCACTTAACAAAATCTGTCAGTCCTACAATAAAGCATGAGCGGTCACAGCAAAGTGTTAGCCCTGGAAAAATTCCTGCACGTAGGTATCAGGAGACATGTGCACAGCATTGGAAGTGACCCAAATGTTCATCTGTGAACAATGGATAAATTGTGGGATATTCATGCAGTGAATTCAGGAAAGTGGTTACCTTTGGGTCTCAGGCTGGGGGTTATGACTGGGAAGAATCGTCCAGTAAAACACTGGTAAAGTTCCTTTTCTTAATTTGGGTGCTGTGTAATAAACTGTTCATCTAAAACAGTACATCAGTCTTTTCCTTTTTATTATTTTTAATTTTTAATTTTAATTTAATTTTTTTGTTGTTTTAGAGAGAGAGCACATATGCCGGCAGTGGCAGGGTTGGAGTGAGGGAGAAAGAAAGAGAATCTCAAGCAGGCTCTATGCCCAATGTAGAACCCAACATGGGGCTTGATCCCCAAACCCTGAGATCATGACCTGAACCGAAATCAAGCCCAACTGACTGAGTCACCCGGGGTCCCATTTACATCTGCATTTTCATCCAATCTTTGTATGTAAGCTAGTTCACAATGAATATTTTTTTAAGTTTTTTTTTTAAGATTTTCTTTATTTATTTGACAGAGAGATCACAGGTAGGCAGAGAGGCAGGCAGAGAGAGAGGAGGAAGCAGGCTCCCTGCTGAGCAGAGAGCCCGATGCGGGCCTTGATCCCAGGACCCTGAGATCATGACCTGAGCCGAAGGCAGAGGCTTTAACCCACCGAGCCACCCAGGCACCCCACAATGAATATTTTTAAATAAAAAGATGGATATGGAAGCAACCCACGTGTCCATCAATAGATGAATGGATAAAGAACAGGTGGTACGTATATACAATGGAATTATTATTTAGCCATAAAAAAGAATGGAATCTTGCCATTTGCAACAACACAGATGGAGGTAGAGGGTACAACGCTAAGTGAAGTAAGTCAGAGAAAGACAAATACCATATGATTTTACTGATGTGAGGAATTTAAGACACAAAACAACCAGGGGCACTTGGCTAGCCCAGTCAGTAGAACATGTGACTCTTGATCTTGGGCTTGTGAGTACACCTGTGTTCCCAGCAGCATTATTCACAGAAGCTAAAATGTGGAAGCAGCCCGTCCATCGACAGACACATGGGTGAACAAAACAATTAATCCACACAATTATTATGAACCTTGAGGACCTTGCAAGCTAAGTGACATAAGGCAACCACCAGAAGACAAACACTATGATTCTACTCCTATGAGGTACCAACAATAGTCAAATGCATAGAAACAGGAAATGGAACGATGGTTTCCAGGGGCTGGAGAGGGAAGGAATGGGGAGTTCGTGTTTAATGGAGACAGAACTTCAGTGTGGCAAGATGAGAAAAGTTCTGGAGATGGAATTTTGCACAATAATGAATGTGCTTAATGCTACTCAACTGTATAATTTGAAATGGCTAAGATGAGGGGTTCCTGGCTGGCTCAGTCAGTAGAACATTCAACTCTTAATCTTGGGGTTGCCGGTTCAAGCCCCATGTTGGATGTAGAGATTACTTAAAAAAATAAAATCTTTCCCAAAAGGGGGGGGGGGAAACAAGGTATAGAACTTTCTTTGGTGTTTAAAAAATTATTTAGAAGATGGCTAAGATGATAAAATTTTATGTGATGATTTTAAATTTTGATGATTTTAAAAACTGGGGGAAAAAAAAATCCATCAATAGAATATAGGTTACCACACATCCATGCTGTTCAACGGTCACATAGATGAGATCGACCTGGTATGGGCAGATCTCTGACATAGGTTAAGTTTAAAAAAAAAAAACATATCTGTGAAACAATGTACCCAATAGGACCCTATTTTATTTATTCCAGAATAATTTTTAAAACCCTAATGTGCCTATCTATGTGTATGTGCAATCTATTAGAATGTGTGTGGGTGTGAAGGTATATTATTAGACATTGATAAGTTCATAGAAACTAGACTAGAAGAGAGCCCCCAAAGTGGGACTTCGGGGCAAGGCGGGGGGTAGTGAGGGAAGGAAAGTGCACTTTGGAGCCCTACTTTGTATACTCATGTATCATCTGAATCTTTTCCAACGAGCAGGTATTGACGTATCCATTGTGTAATTAAAATTTTTTTAAAGTGTTTTAAGATCCAGGTGGCACTGAGCTAGATGCCTCATGGAATAATGACATAGTATTATCCACAGTCCGGAGATAATTTGCTCTGCCCTAAGTACGCCGAGTGGCTGTCATTCTCGGATAAGGGATGTAGACGCATAACCAAGTATTAGAAAAGAGGGTGATCTCATTCCTGCTGGTGAACAAGCACGTTTTATTCCCCCATTGATTCATGGCATAAAGCAAACCCGAAGGGACGGTCTCCGGCTCTACGGGGCATCTACCTGCCAGCTTACATTCCCCCCAGCACTCCCACTGCTATCCCCAGGACTGGTCATTCAGCAAAGGCAATGGGGAGAATTGTGCTTTTTGTGAAACTGACCACACACTATGTTGGGCCCCAGGGCTCGGGGCAGGCAGGGCCCAAGGCCTCCACCCATCGGCTGGGCTGGAAGGACAGATCCTCAGAACACAGGAATTGAGGACTGACACTGGCCACATTCCATCTGGTTGTAAAAACAAAGCACCACTTTCTCTTCAGTAAACTGGGTGAAATTATTTTCCCTTTGAAAGAAACCTCAGCCAAGCGTACTTTTTATGGCATACTCACCTTTGTTTGGGTAAAAGAAAAATCCTCAGAGATGTGGGTCCAGCGAGGCTCAGCACCCTGATCCTGGTGGTTCCCTTACAAGGCAGCTTCCCAGAGTCTACTGTCCCCAAGCCAAGGGATCCCTGTGTGTGTGGCTCCTGCATTACCTACAATTTTGTTCTTGTCTTTGTTTTTGAAGATGATGAAATTTTCATTCGAATGTTTCTTTTTTAAAAACTTTTATTTGAAAAAAAAATTTTTTTTTAAAGATTTTATTTATTTGACAGAGAGAAACACAGGCAGAGAGGGAACACAAGCAGGGGGAGTGAGAGAGGGAGAAGCAGGCTTCCCGCCGAGCAGGCAGCCCGATGTGGGGCTCGATCCCGGGTCTCCGGGATCATGACCTGAGCTGAAGGCAGTCGCTTAACCAACTGAGCCACTCAGGCGTCCCTGAAATTTTTTATAAAATAATCGCTACCCCCAACATGGGGTTCAAACTCATGACCCCAAAATCAAAAGTCACATGCTCCGCTGACTGAGCCAGTACATGCTCCTCCCATGTTATTTTTAAGCCAACTAAAAATCTCCAAGAGCAGGCTGAACTCAAAAACAGAATACTTTTTTAAAAAGAGAAGTCTTGAGGACATGGTCAGACACAGAACTGAAAAAGCAGAAATAAAGCCACAGAGCCGTGAGGCCCTGTGGGCAGACCTCATCTGGTTTGAAGATCGTTGCCCCGGGGCCCAGGGCTGGTAAAGGAGCCTGGAACAGCCCCTTTGGGCTGCAGGAAACAGAGAGGATGGTGGTGATGAAGACGATAACGATGGTGGAAGTGATGAGCGGGTGAGGCCTTCCTGCAGGTCCCCTGGGAGCCCCGGGCTTGGGGCCTCAGGCCAGAGCTGGGACAGGGCAAAGGGTCAGCTCCAGAAGGACCCCATGCTAGGAGCAAACAGGGTGTGTCCAGGTCAGATGCAAACAGGATTTCCTGCGGCCCTTCCCCTCTTCCCCTACCCCCAAAGATACGGAATTTCCTTAAAAAGAAAAAACAGGGCACCGGGGTGGCTCAGTTGGTTAAGCAACTGCCTTCGGCTTGGGTCATGATCCTGGAGACCTGGGATCGAGCCCCGCACTGGGCTCCCTGCTCAGCGGGAAGCCTGCTTCTCCCTCTCTCACTCCCCCCGCTTCTGTTCCCTCTCTAGCTGTGTTTCTGTCAAATATATAAATTAAAAATGTTAAAAAAAAAAAAAAGCTGAGACTATTCTGCAGGAAAATTTAATGTTCTCCTCCTACCTTAGGGAACCAACACCCTAGAATAGAGAACACATAACCAGAGTCAAAGATAAAACAGTTGGCCACACTAAAAATACTTTATATTTCATATTTTGTAATTTAAGAAAAGGTACTTCCCTTTTACTGTGGCCTTCGAGCCTTCTGGCAATCCCATATGGCACAGGACAGAAAAATTCTCGACCTCTAAAGAGATGAGGTTTTTCTCCTTTTTCACAATGGGTGGCAACCAGCCACGTTGTAAGGCTGTGGGCCTTGAGGGTTGGGTTGAATGGGGCAGCATGCAAATCCCTGTGACAGAATCAGTGCCCCGACAAGGGGCAGAACGGGGTAACATGCGATGCAATCCCTCTTGTGTAGAGTATGAAAGAAGTGAGCCACCTGGCTCAGTACCCTGCCCTAATAGGTGCTCAATAAACAGTCCTACTATTCAGCGCTGGGGACCCAATCAAAGCCTTTCACTTTAATATCCTAAATCACACCAAAAGACAGTCACTGACTTCCTCTCCCGAAGAGCAGTCCGGCCGTCACTTCCCTGGACAGGGTCCATTCCTGCCCAGCACTGGGCTGTGTCCCCCCAGGACATTCTCTTTCTCCGGAGGACTGAGCTCTGGGCTGGACCTTGATTTCTGGACCCACTGTCCCCTCTAATCATCTGGGCTACGTGGGCAGACTGAGGGAACTCCCAAATCTGTGGCTAGTGCCCCTAAGGTTGAATGGATGAAGTGGAGGCCAAAGTCCCTCCGACTTTGACCTTCGGTGATCCCCGGGCCTAGAAGCGTTCCTCCATTCAAGCTGGATGGGCCACACCCCTAAGCCTCCAACTCCAGGTACTTTCAAATGTTCCCAGGTTTTGTTTGCCTCCCCCTATCCCCCCAGCTTCCTAGGAGGGCAGGCGTCAGTGCCGAAAGAAAAGCTGCAGCCGGAGAAGAGGGTGGAGGCTGCTGCCTGTTATCAAGGACCCTAAAGCCAGTCATTCCCGCCCCAGCCAGAAAGGGCCCTAAGTTTAGATAAGGCCGCCCCCCGCAGCCCCTGCTCCAAACCGTGTCAGGAGAAAGCCCTCCCTGACATCACCTGAGCTCTGATAAAGCATCCCCTCAGAAATGCTCCTTCATCGCCATTCTGGAACCTTTCCTGGCTGCCCTAAAGGTACACAAATTCAAATTATCTACTTTGCTGGTTCCCTTCCTGTCTAAAATTCCAGGGAGCCTATTCAGAGCTCGGGGCAGCTGGTAAGACCCTGGCAGCTTGGGGGGGTTTACAAATGCTCACTGTTCTCCCGTCAGTAATTTGGGACTTTCTGGTTTCTCATTCCTTAGTAAAGAATGTTTTAGAGACACCTCAAACTTGTCCGTCTGATCTCTACATTCACCCCACCTACCCTCAACCACTTCCTCCAGCTCCAGACAAAGCAGCTCCATTGGACCTTGTGTTCAGGTGGGAGATGCAGCCAAGTGCCCTCGAAGCCACTTCTCCCACCTGCGGACAGGCACCCCACCGCTGCCTTCCCCTCCATGCCTCAAGCCTCCCGCCCCGGGGCCTGCAGTAGCCCTTCTCAGCAGGCTCTTCGAGCCAAGTAGGACTGGGTCCCTCCTTGATGGCTAAGTTCCAAGTCTTGACTCCAGCTGCATCTCCAACTTCACCTCCCCAGAGCTCCCCCTTAACTGCTCTCCTTGCTGTCCCTCCACACCCCACGTGCTCCTGCCTCAGGCCCTTTGCACTTCCGGCCTTTCCTTCCTGGAATGCTACCAGACCTGCCTCATTCACACCTAAGTCCCCAGTTTCCAAGGTCCCTTTCCAGAGAGACCTTTTGTAACCAGCTGCAGAGAGTGACCCCATCACTGCCTCCTTACCCCCTCCCCTCAGAACACAGTCTCGCCTGTTCCCTGTCCCTTAGCAATCTCCTTATAGCTTCACAGTTTATCAAGACGTGCAGTTACATGTCTGCATTTAAAAAAAAAAAAAGATCTGCCTTGCCTCCCAGCCCAGGGGTCAGCAGAGTACAGCCGGAGGGCCAAATCCCCACAGCTGCCAGGTTTTGTAAATTTTGTTGGGACACAACCATGATTATTGCCTAACGTGTGTCTTGTCTGCTGCTTTGCTGCTACAAGGCCCCTCGAGTAGTTGTGACAGAGACTTTATGGCCCACAAGTTTAAGTTACCAGCTGGTCTTTCCAAAGTTTGCTGACATTTGTTCTTTGCCTCAAGAGGGAAGGGGGCAAAGGAATGGGGAAAAGGAAGAAAAGGTATCATGCGATGAGTTTGTCCCGCGAAGTTTTCCTTAGTAGCTCAGCTCTTATGATCTGAAGCCTTAACCCTATTCCGCCCCTTTGGAGATGCAGCAGTCACCCACCAGGAGACAGAAGAGCCCAGGGAATCTGCTGGCTTCTGTGAACAGCCATGCGTTGTTCCCACTCGGGTCCCGCGGGATCCCAGGTCAAGCACAGCTCTCCGCATGCTTGGGCAGGCTCTCCGCAGTCACAGGTCAGCTGCCCGTGGCTCCAGGCTCCCTGCCTGTCCTCTCAGCCACCCGCAGACAGAACGGCACCAGCAGGCAGAGCAGAGGGCCCAGGACGGAGGCGCACGCACTGGAGGGTCTCACTCGGGTCATGTGGGTGGGGACAGAGGCGGCGGGCCCGGGCTGCATGCGCATCAGCGCCTCGTGTCTGTTACCGGAAGACACGAGAACAGAGGCTGGGCCAGCCTCAAAAAGGTCTCACTTCCATCTGTGGACCCTGTGCAACAGAAAAAGGACCTGGTCTACAAAAAATTCACTAGGACAGCCAGTTTCATTGGTATTATTTTTTATTGGTATTTTTAGTAGCACATGAACAATACAGTTAACAAATCTTGGCTTTTCTGCCTTTCCTCCTGGCTGTGTCCGATGTGGCCACTGCCCGTGGCGCTCAGCAGCTCTACAGCCAACAGGCGCAGGGGAGGCTGCGCACGGACCTGCTTTCACACACGTAAGCAGGGGAGACCAGAGAGCCGTAACTATCGAGAGATTGCTAAGGGCCGTGTACTCTGCCATCAAGGTTCGGGACCATGGGGACGGTGGGGACGGTGGGGACCGGGCAAGGACCGGGAAGCTCCGCTCGGGGGCGTGACCAGGCTGCTCCCCGGGAACGGCCGGTTCCTCTACCTCCTCTCGGTCGGCGATTGCCGCTCTAATCCTGCAGCACGAGCGGGGCCCTCACTTGGTCAGCCACGGCCTTGCCGCTCAGCGCCTCGACGATGGCGAGCGCGAACTCGAAGCTGGTCCCAGGCCCGCGGCTCGTGAGGATCAGGCCGTCCCTCTCCACGCGGCTCTCCGAGTAGCTGTAATGACCTTCGAGGTGGGAGTGAGACGCGGTTACGGGCTACGGCCTCGCACAAACTCACTCCACTCGAGCGTCCACACCGCCACCCGGGCCCGGCCACGGGGACAGCGCAGGGACAGCATGGGGACAGCACGGGGACAGCGCGGGGAGGCAGGCCGCGCTCCAGGGGGCACTCTGAGCCGCAGGCGCCGGAGCAACAGCCAGTGCCGGGCAGGGCTTCCTCTGGACCCGGCGTCCGGCCTGCGGACAGGTCCTCCTCGGCTGTCCTGTCCCCGCGGGAGCCCACCAACCGGGGAGGACAGGCCCGTGTCCCCGGAGAGGAGGACGTCCACACCACACCCAGACTGTCACAGACCATCGCACCTCCACCTGTTCTCCCAAGGGCCCCTTCGCCTTTCCCGAAAGTCAGTTACTGTCTCCCCTTCTCTACAGGCTGCCTGTCACCAGACTCCATGTCAGAGCCTGCCTGCCACGCACACTTCCTGTCACCCAGACGTCCCGTCACAGACTCCCTGTCACAGACTCCCTGTCAGACCTCCTGTCACAGACCGCTTGTCTTACAGACGATGTCAGAGTCCCTGTCACAGACTGCCTGTCTCTCTCTCTCTCTCTCTCTCTCTCACACACACACACACACACACACACACACAGCTGTCTCAAAAGCAAAGAAGCTAACATTTACACAGGACACACACAGAGGGAGTGAGGAAGATGTGTGCAGGGAGAAACCATGTTCATTTCTCAGGGATCCCTTTCCTTCTGTGTTCCCAACTGGCTTTCTGGGAGGCAAACATGGTAAAACAAGAATGTGCTTCTCCTGTATTTGGCTTTAGTGAATGTGACATCTGGGCAAATCACAGCCACAAAGCTGGGCTTCCCCAGCATCAGGTCCCCAAGGCCCTGCGCTTGTACAAGTGGTCACCAAACCCTCCCTGCGCACAAACCAACCGGGCCCGAACCCCTCAGGAGCAGCAGTGCCCCCACGACGTGGCCCCTCACCTTCCCCAGCCTGTCCCCACCGGGCTCCCACCTGGCATTCCCTGGCGCCTTCCACTGCCTCCTCCCAGCACCCCTCAGAGAAGGTGCATGTGACCCCTCCCCAGTCAGGCCCCTCGGGTCGCTACACCAGCACCTCCTGGGACTGACACGATATGAACACAGTCTTCTTGTTTACCGTCTCCTCTTTAAAAGGCTAGGCCTCCAATGGCCTCCTGTGGCCTAGAACACTAACGGTTCCCTGGAGGCGCCCCCAAGTATCAGGTGAACCTAAAACATGGCTGTTCTCTCCCTTCTGCGCCCGCCCCTTCGCGCAGGATCTTCGCGTTCCAGCCATCCCGGCCGGCTGCCCCTCTCTCCACTCGCCGCGCAGCACCACACAAAGGTCACCTTTCCGGAGTGCGCATCAGAGCATATCCAGTTCTGCCCCCAGCACCTAAAGGTGACTCTGTGCTCCCCGCCCTGGTGGGCACACCCTCTGGGTCAGACCCGCACAAAGGCTGCACTGGAAGGAAACAAAGGGGAAGGAAGAAAAGAACTTGCCATCCTGGTGGGAGCTTACAGTGATCTGGGTGGGGACAGCGGGGACAGGGAAGAAATGAAGGTTTGAGAAACCCCAGAGACGAAATGCAGGAGTGAACGTGGGGTGGCGGTGAGGATGACTCCCCGCTGCCTGTCCCGGGTGACGGAGTGGGTGGTGGCGCCACACACACCATTCGGCTTCCGCTGCGTTCACGCGCTTGAGAAACCACACGTGCCGTCATTCACATCCTTTTGCAAGTGATGAGGAACACCTAGCATACTTTTTATCTTACTATCCTTAGTAGAAATGAAGTCACCACTAAAATAACCAACTACAGCACATCACAAGTTTCCTAGTTACACTACTATTGAAGAAAAGACAATCTCTGGTTTGAAGGGAAAGGTTTTCATGCCCTAACCTCATCTACTGATGGTTAAACCAGGTCAAAGCAATTTTAGATGCTAAATCAGAAAACTGGCTGGGTCGAGTCTTCCAGAACTGAGAGATGAACTGCTCATGAGGCAATTTCTAAATGGCTCACCAATCTCTTCGTGGGCAAAATATTAAAAACACAGCTTAACTGGCTGAAGATATTTCAAGGTTCCACAGTTCTTTCCACAACT
The DNA here is from genome assembly GCA_004023965.1 of Spilogale gracilis. Taxonomy (NCBI): domain Eukaryota; kingdom Metazoa; phylum Chordata; class Mammalia; order Carnivora; family Mephitidae; genus Spilogale; species Spilogale gracilis. The sequence goes on along the minus strand of PITA01006905.1, from coordinate 25,484 downwards.
TCAACCAGGAAGAGCCAAAGGGCCGCCCTAACCAACTACCCCACCTAGCGGCAGAGACGGACAAGGACAACGCAGCTCAGCTGATTTGGATGTGGGAACCCTGCAAATTTACACCCCAGAACCAATTGGCATTAAGCTTTGATTATTAATTTCTCTTTAACTTTAAGCAAGCACCCCAAATCCAAAATCTCTTCAGGGAAAAGGCAACTGGACCCAAGGGGTCGGCTTTGAACAGCGGCTTTTACTGGCACACCTCTCACCTACTTGACAGCAGAGTAGTTGCCATCCAGATCCCCAAACCCTGAAAGCCTGAAATATGTACTCTCTGGCCCTTTAAGGAAAAATTCCTGATCTCTGAGCACAGCAGCTCTGGGTTCAAATCCCAGGGCTGACGTTTAGTAGCTGACTGCTCTGAGCCTCTTTTCTCTTCTGTAAAATGGGGAGCATACCACCCTCCCGGGCCTGCTGCGGGAGTCCGGGCCGGTGGAAGAGCAGGACCAAGGGGTGGTGTCACTACAGACGCAGGCCGGGCTCCCAGCACTCAGCGCACTCTCCGGCTCTCCCTTCCCCCGCGTGGGCTCGTGTCAGACAACATTCTGCAGGCATTACACACAATAAGTAACTCACGGGGCCTGTCAACAGCCCTGTGAAGCAGGGGCCACCGGTATCCTCAGAGGACAGGTGAGAAACCGAGGCCCCGGCGGGGGAAGGAGCCGCCCACAGCCGGGAGCCACGCCCACGCCGCCTGGCCCTGGGCCCGACCCCTCCCCGGGCCTCCGCAGGCCGGCTGGCACCCCGGACTGGGAGGAACTCAAAAGGCTACTAAAGGCACAATTTCTTCATTTAAAAACTGAGCAATGGGAAGACTGTGTCAGTCTTCCGACTGGATGGCTTATCTGAGCAAAAACTTCATGCTTATCTGCTCAGCACATGATGACATCAAGGAGGACCAGAGGAGCCACCCAGGAGGTGATGAGAGCCCCGCCTTTCGGAGCCTCTGAAGGGGCAGATGTTTCAAGCATTTTTTTCCTCACAGCAGGACTTACTGGCTGAACTCAATACCTCCTAAGTGAAACGTGTGTGGGAGCCTCACTGGGACAGAGGCGGGGCCTGAGCTCCAGCCCGACTCTGAGCAAGTCGTTGGGCCTCTACAAGCCGGTTTCCTGGTTTGTCAGTACCGGCCTTGCTGGGCACCAGGGCCTGCGAGGCTCCATGGAAATAATGCTTGTGAATGTGCTTCAGAAACCCTCGAGTTAACAATCTAATCTGCTTCCATTCCTAATCAACCTCCGTGTTCTCCAGGCATTCCAAGAGAACAGACACAATGGATCCACCTTGAGATAAAGGAGGAAGGTGGCTACTACTCGACCCTTCTCCCAATATGTCGTAATGACTAAAGGAAGCCTGATTCTGATCTTTCCGACTCTGTGAAACCTCTCCGTTAGCTCCAAGTAAATTCTATTCCTTTTTTTTTTTTTAAAAGATTTCAGATTTAAAGATTTCACTTATTTGACAGAGAGACAGCGCACGTGTGCACCAGAGCACGAGCAGCGGGTTGGGATAGAAGGAGAGGGAGAGGGAGGAGCAGACTCCCCGCTGACCAGGGAGCCCAATGCTGGACTCCCATCTCCAGATCCTGGGATCATGACCTGAGCCACACGCAGACACTTAACCGACTGAGTCACCCGGGCACCGCAAGTAAATTCTATTCCTACATTTAAAAATGCCCAGCAGCCACAGCCTTTAAAAAAAGAAATCAATTTTCCCACAGATGGTTTTATCAACTTAGTATCTTTTTCTAGCAACTAAAACAAAGTAACAGGTTTTCAAGAAAATACTACCTTGGATCAGATTTAAGACTATTCAGAATGTCCAAGTGCAAGAGCCAGCCCTAGCATAAACGATGGATTTGGGCGATGATGACGTGGTACCGCTCAGGTGTGGGAAAGAAGGCGGGGAAGACGGTGTGCGCGCCCAGGCAGGACGTGTGTGCCAACTCTGCACTTTCTGCTTTGTTTTGTTGTGCACCTAACACTGCTCTAAAAAGCAAGGGCTGCTACACTTAGAAGAAAAAATACGGTGAAAATGCACAACCCAACTTGGCTGTGAGGACCACATAGGCTAAGCCACCTGCCCTCCTTTTTGTCTTAGTTCAGTATCAGCCTCCAGCAGGGCTGCGGCAGGGGAGGAAATGTAACCCCGAAATCAGCTGCTGAGGTTACTATGTTGTCTTTTTGTTTATTCAGTGAAATTAGGCTGGTTGATGTTTTACCCAGAGCCAGCCACTTCGTCTCCTTCTTGGTCGAATGCCAACCAAACCACTTCTGGTCTCTAACTGGAAATTTCAGATGCTCTTGCAATTACCCACTCTAGCGTGAGTTTTCTTTCTCTTCGCAAGTTCCCAGGTCCCTGCCTCTCTGTTACAGGCACTCCAGGGACAGATGGCAGAGGAAGACGCCACCCTCCTCATAAAAAGACACTACCTGGTTGGCGTTCAGAATCTCATGCTGAGAAGTGGTGGCTGTCATGAGGAAGGATCAGTCAGTACATAGTTGGCCGTCCATTCAGACGCTTGGTTATACCGCTGCTGTGAATTATACATCGCCTTCTATTTAAAGAACTACTTGACAGATAACCCCCCACCAACACCCAAAGGACACAATCTTAGGTTGAAAGAGCAAGTGGGAGAACAATGTATTTAGCAGATACCATGAGTAAAAACATTAAAATACAAAGGATAATGAGTATGTGCAGAGAAATGATAGTCACACAAGAAACTTTCTAACAGAAGCTACCTCTGAAAAGCAGAAAGGGGGTGAGGAAGTGAGAAAGGCATATTTATGTTTTGACTTCATCCCCCTTTCATACTGTTTTGCACTCTGCACCATGAATAGATTTTTGTTTTTATAAAAATAAGTTAATAAAAATTAGCTGTCTAGCTGATATTTATAAAAGAAACATGCCACCCAAGGGAGCACCTGGGCAGCTAAGTCAGCTGAGTGACTGACTCTTGGTTTCAGCTCAGGTCATGACCTCCGGGTCGTGGGATCAAATCCTATGTTGGGCTCCCTGCTCAGCGGGGAGTCTGCTTGTTCCCCTCCTTCTGCCCCTCCTGCCTCCCCTCACACTGTCTCTAAAAATAAATAAATAAATCTAAAACCAAAACAAAACCATGTCACCCAAGGAAATAGACTCGCCACCCAGGAAGAATATTGCTGTATTCACTCTACTGTGGAATGTGGGCAAAAGTGCACTTTCTGAAATTGCTGTCGAGGTTTAAGTTTACCCTCAGGCCACTGGCAGAGCATTCAGTAAAAAAATCCTAGTTAACCTGATATTTCATAATCATTCCCATGTAGGACAGTCGGGTCTCTGGCTGGCCTCTGCGTAGCCTGAGCCCCCGTCAGGGCGCACACAGAGGCCCGTACCGCCTCTGCCCCAGTGCTTGCTCCCTCTCTCCGCCCTCTCTCTAGCTGGAACACTTGACAAGAAAAACGAGCAACAGCTTGCACCTCAACCCACAGTCTCTCTGCACAGGGTTAACCTGGGTGGGAAACAATGCTAAATAATAGCTTTGTGGTGGCACCTGGGTGGCTCCGTTGGTTAAGCGACTGCCTTCGGCTCAGGTCATGATCCCGGAGACCCGGGATCGAGCCCCACATCGGGCTCCCTGCTCGGCAGGAAGCCTGCTTCTCCCTCTCTCACTCCCCCTGCTTGTGTTCCCTCTCTCGCTGTGTTTCTCTCTGTCAAATAAATAAAATCTTTAATAAATAAATAAATAAATAAATAAGTAGTAGCTTTGTGAGAAGGTCTTTCTGTACGTTAAAATAGAAGCATATACTTACTTCCATTCATCATTTTGTCTTTAGCAAGTGGGTGTGTTGTAACTTTGCTTCCAAAACCTATTTCGTGAGCCAAAAGAGCCGTAGGACCTAAAAAGATTAATAAAAAGACTTAAGGGTAGATTAAAAAAAAAAACAAAAACAAAACAATGGTTTAAAAAATTGCAACAGCAAAAGTATTCTTCAAAACCAGGAGGCTCTTACCTAAAAAATACTTAAGGTTCTGAAATTAAACACTTCTTCATACGAGAGGTAAACTAAGTTTGTAATAAACCATCTGCTGAGCACATCTGGCAAAAGAGTACAAACTCATAATACTGCAATACCCATCTAATCATATCATATACCAGGGAGCATCCAGATAAACAGAGTGTGGCTCCCCTCAAAGAACTGTAGGCAAGGGTGCCAGGGATCCAAGGAGGGGAGACCACCAAGGCTTTCCTCTGAGTACATGAAAGGTAGTGGCATCCTCCCAACTTCTGGACTTGACTGCTATCTCACATACTAATTTTTTCTACTTGAAAATGAAAGATGAACACTCATTCCTTCATCTACCCACCCAAACACCCCAGGTGGCAGGAATATTACAATGAATAGGACACTGTCCAACTCTGTGAAATGCCCAGAAGTCCGAGATATAAGGACACTAGCATTTCTTTATTAATAACCACTTAAGACCATGTCCAAATGTCGGTTTCTGATCCTCTAAAATATACAGTGGCTAACGTGAGACTTTTATCCAAATGTATTCACCGAAAGCGGTCAATTTCATTGATAATCACAAGCATATTTCATATGTAATAGGCCTCAAATAAGGACTAAAACCAAAAGTATTTTGTAACTTTGTTCATGCTACCTTAAAACTTTTAGAAAGTGGTTATTCTTACTTTTTTTTTTCTCCAAGCCTCACGCCACACCTAGAAGAACACGCACCGGAACAGCAACGTGACCTTCAGAATGGGTTGGGGTGCTGTGGCTGAGACCCGAGGACAGAGCTTGTGAGCTTTAGCTTCAGCCAACGTGTGCACCTGCTTTCGCTGACCTTTCGTTTATCAACAGTTCCAAGGAAAAGGGAGTTACAGACTATACCTACCGGCTAGATCACAGCTGCTCTTTACAGGAAGATCAACAAATAATACTTAATTACAGAAGCCTTCCGCCTGACATCAAGCCAAGTCCCGATTTATATCTCCTAAACCAAAAGCCTCAAACAGATTCTATGTTTCTCTCCACCTTTTATGCTACATACCAGACAGCCATGTATGATGGCAAATTTTAAGTCTATAAAGGCTGAATAATTATCATTCAAACTTTTTATCTGAACAGACTCATCCATTACCCTGAATTCTTTCTTGGTAAGATTTTAAGAGATAAGAAATAATTCCCTACATGATCTTGTGTTTGAAAGCAAACCTTGAGAGGGGATCATACAGTGAGTTAGGAGTTTTTTTTGCTGGAATTCCCATACAGTGAGTTAGGAGTTTTTAAGCTGCTCCCTTCAGCTGATAAAATCAGCTGTCTACGATAGCGTTAATAAATTTATGTCTCAATTGAATGTAGGCATTCCACGTTACCTTATTCATCATGGTAAGCCCATAACTACTGCTTTCTGGGGTTAAAGATTCCTATTCAGAGAATTCGAGAAGAGGTATTTACCTGCCATTACTTGAAATTCTGGCGAATGAAACTGTTGCTGAGTCTGCAGCAGGGACCCAGCCACACTGAGCAGAGAGCACCCCATGCAGGAGCCCGTTGGGCCACCACAACACTGAAGCCAACAGCGCCACCGTGCGGTGATGTGCGGAGATAACAGGTGACCCCACCCCCATGTCCAGGAGCAGGTACCCAGGGTCAGGCGTCCTAGGACTCCTGGGCCCTTTACCTCCAGGCTCCTTTCATCTGCACCTACAGTGAATGTCATTTTATTTTTTTATCAAGATAGTCTCCTTTCCAGTTTCTGTTTCGGTGACTCCACTCGGTGACTTCAGGGGAGCTAAGCAAACAGTCTCTCAGTTCCTAGTTCCTCACTGCAACACTTCAGAATCGTCTTATTTTCCATCACTCTTCCTATGTTGGGCCGTACCCAGAGAAACGGTACAGGACGTTCAACAATATGAACACAAGGCTAGAGTGCTGTTTATGGCCAGCGTTGATTTAAGTGATTACAAGGCCTGAACTCCTTAGCTTGGCATTCAAGCTACCTGAGCCCAAAACAGTGAACCAGGTGTGGCTAATAATTCTGCCACCTCAGTGACGCAGAAGGATGAACTGACATGTGGTTTTTACTTTCAGCAGCCTTAAGGAACAAACCCAGCCCCAAACCTTCCCTTCTTCCTTTGGTTAGAGAAGCTAAGAATGAGACTGTGGCAGCAGGGACTGCACTGTCCTTCAGCAAGGAGAAAGCCCTGTGCCCGAAGGGCAGGTCAAGAGGCTAGTGCTGACTGGAACCCAAGGACAGGGCCTGCCGGGGTGGTTACCTCTGAGGTCCTTAAACATCCAGGTCTGGGACCCCTGAGCTTTTATGTGAGTTATGTCAATCAGTAACTGCCATGTTAGAAATTAAAACTGGGAAATTTTTACGACACAACACATGTCACTCCTAAAATGGGAAGGAAAAAGCAAATAATGTCTCAGTATCATCTGCTTTCACTTTACGACCACCCCCCCCCAAAAGAACTCCTGAGAATCTCTGCTGTAATTACACTAAGTCCCCAGGATCCCTGGCTTATAACTTCCTTAACAAGTCCATGGTATTGAACAAAACGCCATGCCATTTTATTTAACTGTCCATTCATTTATTTATTTGCTCTTTTGACAAAGATTTCATAAAGACCAATAACCAAGAAGGCGCTGGCCAAAATCACTCTATGGGAAAAATGCAGGTGGCAGAATACCACCACACTAGGGCACTAAGACAGGATTTTAGAGTGGAATCAGAAAACAAAATATTAGTAAGTTTCAAGGATGTGGGGACATCTATGAAGTACCAACGGCCTGCTAAATTACGTGACCGATAACACAGTACCTAAGATCTGAACGTGAACACTGAGAAGCAGGTGGAAAGCACCCTGAGGCCTCTGAATCTGCAGGGCAAGCACAGGACTGAGCTGTTATGTTTACATCTGACTGATTCTTGCTGACTGGGTGCCGGCAGATACACTTTCTGGCACCGAGATCTGCTGCAACAAGCGGTTTCTGAGTTCCAGAGGGCATCATTTTCCTCAGGGGTCAACCAAACACAGAAACCATTAAGTTTCACGGAACACAGACCAGAAGCACAGGGAGTCAGAAAATAGAACAACTGTACTCATTTCTGAAATGACACCAACTTCATGCCGCCCAAACTAAATAGGCCAATATGGACGCCCTTCATGCTCTGTGACGGGAAAGAAATACGCGGAACCAAATCTACGAATTCAAGACTACCCGTCACATATATTTTTGAAGAAAACCCAACAATTCATTTTAGCACAGGATGGGTCTGCACGTTACCTGCACAGATGGCGGCTATGAGGCCCTTTCTTTTCTCTTGTTCCTTCAGTATCTCCTTCACAGCAGCAGACTATTCAAAGAAAGCCAAACACATGAAGTTATCATGAAGCCACAAGTTCAACCCCCAGCTGGAAACCCTGGGAGAATCTTTTGGTTTAAACTGCAAGATATTCAATCTATCTTTTAACAACATTTCTAAATCGTTAATAGAAAAATTATCAAATTCATGCTGTTTCTACATTGTTAGACCTAAGCAAGGCATTCATTATAAGAGAAAGGCATCCTTTTTTAAAAGATGTTTAGAGATGAGATGAGAAGTAACTTCCCTTGGGCAAACTGACACTTGCCATTTTGTGCTCCTGGGAGAAAGAAGGAAAATGACGAGTATGTGGTGTTGTGGGTGTTTTCAGATGCAAAATAAGGAAGAGGGTCCAGCAGAGTCCCACAGGTCAGACTCGACCTGCTCTGTAAGCTTCTGTGCCGTACCCCTCCCTCCTCTCCCGCTATTCCTGCAGACTGACTCCTCACAGAGGACTTCAGGGAAGAAGCAGTGGCCTCTCCCGAAGCCGTTTTTCACCCCCACTGGCAGTTCCAGTCCCCTACAGCTCCTGGCCTCCAGCCCCATGGTCTCAGCTTTTTATGCTGAAACCTTCACGAAACACAAAATTAGATCCATTCTTCTACCACAGACTGCAGACACAGAATCCATTCACAAATAACTGTTTCACCAATTTCACTTATTCATGTAGTAAATGTTAGTAGAGATGTTTTTAATTCAGCTAGAACACCATTTTGTCATCTCACTTGCTCCTAATTTATTCCCAGCCTCCTTCCTGAAATATTTTCCTAACAAAACCAAGAGAACCCAAGCAGATGCTGAACTACTTCCTTTATATGGTTTTTACCTCAGATAAATTCTGTGCACCCAGGTTGCCTCCTGGCAGAACCACTACGTCATAAGGTCCCTGTAGTTAAAAGGAAAAAAAAAGGGTCAAAACATTTCATCTGAAATGGGTGCTACGGGGATAGTCCAACAACACTCTCCTATTTTAAATGTGGGTCAGACCAAAAAACTGTTCACAGAAGAGCAATTAAATAAAGGAAGTATCTCTACGATGCAATGTTGTTGTAACTAGCAAAAAATCGATTACAGTAACACGAAAGGATGTCTATGTTGCAAATTACAGGTGTAGCATAATCTCATTCTTGTAAAAAGAAAAAAAAAAAGGGATATCTGGCTGACTTAGTTGGTGGAGCATGTGACTCTTGTTTTCAGGGGTCATGAGCTCTGGTCACATGTTGGTGAAGAGCTTACTTAAAAAAAATTTTTTAGGGCGCCTGGGTGGCTCAGTGGGTTAAAGCCTCTGCTTTCGGCTCAGTCATGATATCAGGGTTCTGGGATCAAGGCCCGCATCAGGCTCTCTGCTCAGCAGGGAGCCTGCTTCCTCCTCTTTCTGCCTGCCTCTCTGCCTACTTGTGCACTCTCTCTCTCTGTCAAATAAATAAATAAAATCTTTTAAAATTTTTATTTATTTATTTTTTAAAGACTTTATTTGATAGACACAGTGAGAGAGGGAACACAGCAGGTGGAGCGGGAGAGGGAGAAGCAGACTTCCCACAGAGCCAGGAAGCCTGATGTGGGGCTCAATCCCAGGACCCTGGGATCATGACCTGAGCTGAAGGCAGACGCTTAACGACTGAGCCACTCAGGTGCCCCAAAAATTTTTTTTAAGAAAGTATGTAGTCCTGTGTCTATGTGCCCGACATAAATGTGATACACACGTACAGCCTGCAGATGCTCAGAGACAAAGAGGCAGCTGCTACTGGGGTGTGGAGTGGGTGGTGGCAAGAGGACAGTGAGAAAGGGACATTTCCCACTTGGGACTTTCTGGAGGTCTATGATGTAGAAGAGGTTTTTTCCCAACAAGAATATACACAGTCATAAAAACAATTAAAAAAAAAACAAAAACAAGTTTTTAGTGAAAAGCACAGAAAAGTTTTTACCTCTATGAAAAGTGATACTTAGGGGGTAAAAAAACAATGGCAGTGTTTTAGTGTCCCAAACACCAACATCCCAGAAACCTATAGAGTCCAAACTTGCTGAATTTATGAAATGGAAACTGGTTTCATATACTTTAAGATATGAAAAGCGACTTTTCAATATTTAGTCATTCCGCTGATCACAAAGTGACAATTTAGTACGTACTTAGGGCAATAAGTATTGCTTAGAAGACAATGAACATTCTACGGTTTTTTTGTTTTTGTTTTTGTTTTTTAAAGATTTTATTTGACAGAGAGAAACATAGCCAGAGAGGGAACACAAGCAGGGGGAGTGAGAGAGGGAGAAGCAGGCTTCCCGCAGAGCAGCGAGCCCGATGTAGGACTCGATCCCGGGTCTCCGGGATCATGACCTGAGCCAACTGAGCCACCCACGCGCCCCTCTACGGTTGTTTTAAAACAAAGCAAAACTACAAACTAAATGGAAAGTGTGCATAGTACAGAATTTCCTTCACTCCTTTTGGAATCTGAGTAAACAGACACAAAAGGTGACCACTGTTCTAAAATACCCAGACACCACAAGATGAAACAGAGAAGACGGAATATCTACCTCCAGGCAGCCACTGTGAACATGCTATTTAGAACGTTTCAACAATTTCTAGATACATAGCGATACTCCTATACTCCACCATCTGGTGCTGAAATATGTGAACTTATCAGATAGGAATGAACCGTTCTCTGTGTGAGGACAGCCAAGCATGGGAACCACGCTCTGGGCTCCTTGGCAGGGCACCAATGGTCATCCAGGAGCTGCCTCTGCTGGTTTTCCTGCCACACTAATGCTTCAAGAGCATACGGCCCAAAGCCCTACCACATGGCCATTAAGCAGGGAACTACACAGAACGGTGGGCCAAAGCGCCTATGCCTGTTTGGGTGGGTTTGCTTCTAAGGAAAGGGACCTCAGCTCTTGACGGATTTCCCAAGCGTGAGATGACATCAAAGGTGGCTTGCAAGATAAAGTAGCACAATTTACCTAGAATTCTTACTCCTTCCTTAACCCCACCGCTCAATTATGAGCTGTTCCACATAAAATGAATCACATAATTATGTCTGTCACTGAAAATGGAAAGGCAAAGAGCAGCTTTCGAATAAGAGTAAGAAAAGAAGAGGAGGGGCGCCTGGGTGGCTCAGTTGGTTCAGCGACTGCCTTCGGCTCAGGTCATGATCCGGGAGACCCGGGATCGAATCCCACATCGGGCTCCCTGCTCAGCAGAAAGCCTGCTTCTCACTCTCTCACTCCCTCTGCTTGTGTTCCCTCTCTGTCAAATAAATAAAATCTTAAAAAAAAGAAAAGGACAGGAAATGTGGCAGCTGATTCCTTCGTCAGGTGACGAAGTTGTAACAAGAGGCAAAGCGGCCTTCGAGGCCAGAAAACACTGATGAGGGTGACCCAGCCACCCACTGAGCACAGGCAGCAGGGAACTGCCAGCTTCCATGGATAGAGTGAAAACGGCAGAGTCCTCTACTTCCCAGGGCTTATCATAACAGGAAGACATCCAACCAAAGTAACTTTTTTTAGAATAAGTCAGTGCTAAGGGCCTGAGATGTAATCAAAAGACATTTGAAGAATCTGGTAAAGAAGCCACAAGAAGGAATAATTCCAGGTACAGAGAACAAACCTCTTTTCTTGCATCTTCCAGGCTGGAATCAGGACAAATGACGACGTCTCGGCTACATTGTACTGGGTCTTTCCCAGCCAGACCCGCAATGGTGACTTTAATCTAAAGAAAGATGTCCTCAGTTAACATTGAAACATAAGTTTAGAGAAACATTTCCACAGCTGCTGTTTTAAAATAACTTGGCAGGAAATACTGTGACAAAACCATGCTGACTTTAAGCCAGTTAAGTTAGCTAAACAGAATTAATAACTAGGTCTGCCCCCATTTGCCTGGGGCAGTCCTGATTTACAGATGCTAGCCTGGTGCCCTGCCTCATTAGTATCCTTTCTCCCACAAGTGTTCTGCTTTGGGCAAACAGCCTGTTAATAACCCATCTTGCAAAGTTACTGTTGCTATTTAAATCTCATGGCATTTCCTTAAGATAGAAAGACAAGATAAAACAATGAAATACTATCTCAACTTGCAAAAATTTACAAAGTTAATAAAATCAAGAGCTGCTACTGGGAAAATGGGCATTTTTCCTGTACTGCTGGTGGGCCCACATATTGGTACTTTGGGCAGCCACTTGCCAAAATCTGTTATTGGCACCTATGGGCTGTCCTTTGGCCAAGCAGTTCCACTTTCAGGCATAAAATCAGGAAAAACCTTCTGTATGTTTGCATAAGGAAAATTGTGCAAGACTATTAGGGTATTACTATGTCCTGAAACAGCCTAACAGAATGGATAAACTGCAGCATATTCCTAGAACATAAGAATAAGCAGCAGTTTTACAAAAGTTGGACACTAACCAGAACACTAACCAGGCAGGGCACCCGGCTAGCATCTATAAATCAGGACTGCCCCAGGCATTCTTTCTGATGGAGTGTAATATTCCACTGTATATATAGACCATATCTTCTTTATCCATTCATCTGTTGAAGGGCATCTTGGCTCTTTCCAGTTTGGCAACTGTGGCCATTGCTGCTATGAACACTGGGGTATGCATGGCTCTTCTTTTCACTACATCTGTATTTTTGGGTCAATACCCAGGAGGGCAAAAGCAGCAGTTTTAAATAAACAAACTGGATCTGAGTGTGTCTTCAGTCACAAGAACCACGGAAATGAAGAGTTATCAGACTTTGGGGTCAGAATGCTAGGATCGAAGTACCGGCTCTTCTCCTTATTAAGTCTACAAAGTGGACATCTTAGCTAGTGTCTCTGTGCCTCCGTTTCTTCAACTGTACAATGAGGAAGGCAGTAACTCATTGTTATAGGTTGTTATAGGACTTAAGCAAGTTTAAGTAACCACTTAGAATGACACCTAGCATCAGTAAGTGTTCGCTATGGATAGATAGATAGATAGATAGAGAGAGAGAGAGAGAGAGAGAGAGATATGCAAAATGCAACTGCAATCTAATGCTATTCTGAAGATATGCATGGGGATGGATACACATCAATGAGAGGACAGTTATCCCTGGGGCAGAAGGGGAACAGTACTGGGGAAATTTAAAAAGAGGCTGTGCAATGCTTTATATCTTTAAAGCACCTGTTTCTCAGGAAGTGGGTCTACAAAAGATATGGCAAAATGTTAACAAATATTAAATAAACAGATAATTATTACATACTCTATTTTTGTGTGTTTGAAATGTTCTATAAAGTTAGTGAATATTATTTTATTAAGAATGACTTCAAAAACCCAAAAATGTTTAAAAAGAGAACGGCTAGAAAACGTTAGGGGACTTACTCCAGCTCGCCTCATGACATCTACAGGGATGACTGTCTCCATCTCTTCTGCTCCTTTGGCCAGGATGACCAGAGCTCTTTTCGAAGCCATTCTTAGGTTGTATTTTTAAAAGACTTAATTAAAAAGAAGAAGAAGAATTTCAGTATCTTGGCACTGCAACTCTAAAATAGCCCAAGACTTTAGTTTAGGAACATTTTTAAGCAAGGTAACCAAGTGCCTCGTGGGGAAAACGTTTTGAAAAACAGAATGTGAGAAAAGCACTTTAGGGTAATACTGGTTTACAAAGAATTTCAACTGCTGTATTTCTCAGATGTGAACACACTAAGATTGCTCATACAGGTTAGTACTGTTCGAATTTCTTTTACCACTTTTTATTTAAACCCAATATACATTAACTTAATGCAACCAAATTTTTCCAAAACACCAATACATGGGTCTTGTATTTCACACAATGCGGGGAGACAGTCTTTTAGAAATACTATTTCAGAGAAACGACTAAACTTAAATTCATGGGCAAAAAGCTACAAACAGTCTTCAGCAATTAGTCGGTGAGATTTTTGGAGGGGATTTTCATTTAAGTTCCAGCAAGTGCACTAAAAATTCTGGAAAGTTAACAGTGCTAAATATTTTACATCTTTTAATGATGTAAAAGATAGGAATTTCCCCACTAAACTCAACCCAACTGGACCCGCTCCTTGACCTTCGCTCTTTTGCTGTAAACGGCAGCTGCCAAGCAGAGGTGCAAGCAATTTTTAGCCCGTTCTCTCCGTGAAGTCCGCTATCCATGCAAAACAAGCGCTAATGAAATCACTTAGGCAAACACAGCATTGACCAGCTGCAAACTGGTGGGATGCCAAGCACACGACCCCGGTGACTACGAGGCCGTCCCGTCCGTTCCTGCCCGAAGGCCTCCAGCCCCGCAGGCGCGGCGGGACCCTGTCCTCCGCTGTCCCCTTCCGTGGCCCCCTCACCGCCCGCAAAGTTCCCCAGACCCCGACCCGAACCTCGACTCTGCCCACAGACCCGAACCTCGGCCCCTTGGGCAGCAATTCGGCGCCGAGGACGACCAAACCACAACCACACTAAACGGAGACGCACGCGAGCACGCACGCACGTACGTCTCCCGAGCACGGGCCCTCAGACGCGCACTGCGCAGACGCACTCCGTTCGGCTTCTCGTTCTGCCCCGCCCCTCGGTACTGCGCAGACGTTTGCCGCGCAGACCCCTCCATGTTCTTCTCCCGCCCCCCGCCCTCCCCAGGGTGCACTGCGCAGACTCACGCCACCCAGGCCCCACCTCCTCCTGCTCTACGCAAACAAGGGCGGCTTGCTCGCTTACATCACATCCGGCTGAACGCACCTAGAACAGCCGTAGGGGAGTGCTGGCCTTTCGGGGGCCTCACTGCGTCCCCGCACATTTCCATTTGGAACTGCCGACACTCTGAGTATCCTGCTGGGTCGCGCATCCTCACGAAATCTCCCCCGCCGCCGGCGTCCGCTGGCGTTAACCCGCTGGTCGCCGCAGCCCGGAGGTGCGCAGTCCCCTCGGGAGCTGGGGAGGTTTGCTATGAAGAGGCGTTTTCACGGAGCGGAGTTGAGTCCTCACGATGCTTCTGGGCGCGGAGAGCACCTTTCCTGGAGCGCCTTGCCATGTCCCCTCCGACCTGTTCCCGCTCTTGTGTCCCCACGGTGGACCACCGGTCCTCCGGTCCTGGGCGACTCTTCGCACGTGTGTTAGTTCCTCAAAGTTGTTTTTATCCAAAGATCCCAATGCCGCTCTGCAGCCACAGGATTAGAACCCTGCCGAGCACGTGGCCTTGATAAGCACTTGATTTATTGAGGTTAGAATCTCAAATTTTGTTTTTGAAAGTTCGAATTGAATACTGATACTGTCACCCATTTCAAAAACCAAGGTGATGAAAGTTATATTAAACAGATGGACGCCTATCCAGTTCCATTCCCGCTCCCAGGCTTCCTGCGGGTAACGTTATATTAGTTTCCTGAACATCTTCCGAGGATTTCCTTATGCAAGCAAAAGAATACATTGTTTTACTTCTTACAGAAATGTAGCAAACTACATACATTGTTCTGTCTTCTCTCTGCCACCACATTACCTGAATGGTTGACGACCTTTCCTTATCAAAAGGAACTTCCTATTTTTTCAGATAGTACCCCATTGTGACCTGTCTCAGAGTATATCGGTGCCCCAGTGATATATTTAGGTTATTTGCAGCTTTTTTTTTTTTTTTTGAGTGGGCTCCCCACCCAGCATGGAGCCCGACCTGCAGCCTGAACTCTGGACCCCGAGATGGAGAAGAAGACCTGAGCTGGTATCAACAGTCAGATGCTTAATCGACTCAGCCACCCAGGCGCCTCTGCAGTCATTTTTTGTACGGATAGCATTGCATTGAATCACCTTATTCATATGTCCTACTTGTATAGGTAAAACTGGAGGGTAAATTCCTAGAAGTGGTAAATACATTGGAGCAAGTCTGTACAAGTTGAGCCACACTCTCGCCAGTAATATGTGAGGTCACACAGCATTTTAAATATGTCGGTGTTTTTGAAGTTTGTTTAGCTACTAAAAACATTTATTTTCAGGGCGCCTGGGTAGCTCAATTGCTAAGTATCTGCCTTTGGCTTAGGTCATGATCAGAGCCATGGGATCGAGCCCTGCATCAGGTTCCCTGCTCGTCGGGAAGCCTGCTTCTCCCTCTCCCACTCCCCCTGCTTGTGTTCCCTCTCTAGGTGTGTGTCTCTCTCAAATAAATGAAAAATCTTTGAAGAAAACACATTTATTTTCAAGAAATAATTTACATGCCTTTGTTGGTTTACAAAGCAATTTAATATATTTCATGAGCTCCTTACAATGGTGTTGAGAGTGGTTTTTATTAATTTTAAGAATTGTAAATAGGTTTATAAATTGCAACACTGCATTGTGCAGAATTTCTAAGTATCTTTAATCATTTGGCATTTTAAGAAAACATTTTGGGAGTTCGGAATGACTTTATCTTTAGTTACTTGCAAAAGAAATAGGCAAAAGCCACCCCCTTCAGCTTTGAAGTATGGTGGGAAATAGGGAAGTGGTCAGATGCGTTTTCAAAAACCAAGGAGGGATTTAGGTAGATGAAGGAAAACCAAGCGAAGATGGGCTATTGTGTTCCAATGCCCATAGTAAACTCTTGCTAGGAGACAACAGTGTTGGTGGCCTGCAGCAGCACGAAATAGCCAGCACAGAACAAAAACGGCAAGACAGATGGTCTTAGCGGTGAAAGGGAGAGAGAGAATGAACCAGACTTAACACTTCTGAGACATCTGCATCACCATCAAGATCTGAAATGGACCTGGCTCAGCATTGATTTTTTATCAAATGAGTGCACTGCACACAGTGCTTATAACCCAGGTGTTGCTTATGTAGATTATCTTTTAGGACTATCCACTCTTTCATGGATATTTGTGCATGGAGGATATTTCCTGCTCCTTGACTTTAGGTTCGACCTCGTTTATTTCTTTAAAGATTTTTATTTTATTGAGACAGGAGAAAGGGGAGGGGCGGTGGGAGGAGCAGACTCCCCACCAAGCAGGCAGCCTGATGTGGAGCTCAATTCCCCGGGACTCCAGGATCATGATTTCAGCTGAAGGCAGACCCTTAACCAACTGAGCCACTCAGGTGCCCCAGGTTTAGCCTTGTTTTAGCTAACAGAATGTTAACAGGTGAGACCTGATCAAAGTCTTGAAAAGCATTGACCTGGTGACCAGGCTTGCTCTCTTGTGTGTTGCACTGTCACATGAAGAACGTGAATGGGCTCAACCGATCTGTACCTGTGCCCGAGGCAGCCACTAGCCAAATGGCAGGACTGTAGTACTTATTTTGTTATGCCTCAACAGTTCAGTGATATGGCTTTAAAAGGTTCATAATGAAAAACAGTAGTCTTCTGACTCAGTCCTTCCTACCCTCAACCCTGCTTTCTTTTCTTTCTTTTTTTTTTTTTAAGAGTTTATTTGACAGAGAGAAACACAGCCAGAGGGGGAACACAAGCAGGGGGAGTGAGAGAGGGAGAAGCAGGCCCGACGTGGGACTCAATCCTGGGTCTCCGGGATCATGACCTGAGCTGAAGGCAGTCGCTTAACCAACTGAGCCACCCAGGCGCCCCTCAACCCTGCTTTCCAGAGGCAAACATTTTCAACTCTGAATTATTTGTAATTGTCTCAATAGTTGGCCCTTGAACAGCATAGGCTTGAATTACATGGGTCCACACAGATATTTTTCAATGAACACAGTTCAGTACTCAAAATGTATTTTCTCTTAGTTATGATTTTCTTTTGTATTTTAAGATTTTATTTATTTGAGAGAGAGAGAGAGAGAGAGAGCATCAGCAGGCAGTGGGGCAGAAGGAGAAGCAGACTCCCCACTGAGCAGGGAGTCCAACAAGGGACTCAGTCCTGGGACTCTGGGATCATGACCTAAGCCAAAGGCAGAGTTACCCAGGTGTCCCTCTTCCTTATGACTTTCTTAACATTATCTATTCTCTGGCTTACTGTATTATAAGAATACAATATATATAAAATATAACAAAGTGTATGTTACTTGGTTATGCTATTGGTACAGTTTCTAGTCAGCAGTGGGCTTTTTTATAATTCATTTTTGGGGGAGTCAAAGTTATATGCAAATTTCTGACTGCACAGGCTAGAGGGTGCGGGTGTTTGCTGGCCCTAACCCTAACGTTGTTCAAGAGTCCGCTGTATTTTAGGGGGCACCTGGGCGGCGCAGTCGTTGGGCATCTACTATCGGTATTTTTAAACAATACCCTAATACCGTTACTTTTCCTGATTGGTTTTAGACATTGTATATTAACTTCCTGGAAAACATACTTTTCATTTCACAGCTGCAGAGGTTGGGGTCTGGAGGGGTGAAATGACTATAAAAGGTCCTGCAGAGTCTTGATCAAATTCAGATATTCTGATGCCAGAGTTCACACTCTACCCACCATAAACTCTATCAGTATTACTTAATAAGTCCACAACACCCATGACACTGTCTTAACTTTCTAGTTCATACTTATTTCTCATCACACATTTGCAGAATAAAATGAAAAATTAAACCGTTCACTAAAAAAATGTTGCTCTGTTACTGGCAGTGAGGGCACCTCCTAATTCAGTCCCTGATTTCCAGGCAGAAAAACCTCATCCTATTCACTATTTTTAATTCAACATTTGGTCAGTCTTTATCCACTGTAGGGCATGCAATCTAAAAGTCTGGCTGTTTTCAGAGAGCCTAAAATCTTTTTCTTGCAGCACTTGCAACATTTAATTAAAAGATACTATTCTGCCTTGGTGAGCTCCTGATCCAGCAATGGAGAAATGATACTGATAATGTGAGTGAAGGAGTTCAGGACATGCTACCTCCAAATATGTTACTTTGGCATACTGATTATTTTGAGTTAAAGGCATTTTTTTTTAAAAAAACGTGTGCAAGAAAGGCACTCCGATACCCATTTTTTCATCCTGAAAGCAGGTGAAACTCTCAGGTGAGAGCTGCCCTCCTAGTGCCAAGAGGAAAGAAACACCATCAGAGAGGCACTTGAGTCTGAAGAATTTGCATGTGGAGACCTTGTTAAAATAACTTCTCTCCCTTTAGTCTCCCTGTTTTACTTTAGCTACTTTTCCATAGTTGCCCCTCTCCTTTTGCCTCCTCTTTGGGTCTTCATTTTCTTATGAAGGCTCCTGGGTCTCATAAAACTTGCGTTAAATAGGGGCGCCTGGGTGGCTCAGTTGGTTGAGCGACTGCCTTCGGCTCAGGTTATGATCCCGGAGACCCGGGATCGAGCCCCACGCTGAGCCCCACGCTGAGCCCCACGCTGAGCCCCACGCTGAGCCCCACGCTGAGCCCCACGTCGAGCTCCCTGCTCTGCAGGAAGCCTGCTTCTCCCTCTCTCATTCCCCTTGCTTGTGTTCCCTCTCTGGCTGTATTTCTCTCTGTCAAATAAATAAAATCTAAAAAACAAACAAAAAACTTGCGTTAAATAAGTTTGTATGCTTTTCTTCTGTTAACCTCTATATGTCTTATGCAAGAGACCCTAAAGAGAGAGAGAGGTAAAGTTTTTGCCTGCCCTAGTTAACAACAGTGACCCTGCCATTCTGATCCTGGTTCCAAAAAACAACCCTCCCCCAAAGTATCCTGATCACAATAAGTAGTAAAGAAACGGCTGCCGGGTTACTTAACTATTTTTCCACACATCACATACATTGCACATCTCCTCTCACTACTCATTTGTTATGAATGTGGATGTATCTTTTACCTCATTGATAGTACTTACTTAGCATTTTGTCTTTTGTTTACTTATCTGTTTCCCTCTAATCCTGTGAATTCAGTAGGACCGTCCAGTCCTTGGCACTTAGCAGGTGCTCAATAAATACTTGCTAAGCATTATCTTAGTTTCACCCCAAAGATGTTCCCTCCTTTGACTATCACTATAGATTAAGTTTATATTTGCAGAACACTACAGTTTACAATGGGGCTCCAACCAATTTCTTATTCCTTTCTTAATCTTTTCCACATCAAGTTAATTTCACCAGACAGCGAAGGGAAATTTTATGTGCAGCGGATGGGGTCCCTTTATTTTCACCCTTTCCTAGGTTCACTAAAAAGGGCGAGGGGATAAACTGCAGTTCCTGGGCATAAGGCAGACACTGGCGGCACGGCGTAAATGTATTTTTCAACATTCACTAGGGGTTGGTTCGGGGCAAGCCTCAGAGAGGTCCGGCAGAAACGTCGAATTTCCCCTCCAAGCCCCCAAAAGGTTAGGTCGGCTAGACGGGAGAAGAGTGGGCGAGCCCTGACATTTGAGGCAGCGCTGGCGCAAGGGGGAAATTCTGACACCGAGGTCTGTGAGGGGCCCGGGGGGCGGCTTCGCCTCTGCTCCCCAACGGTGTGAAAGCCCCCCGAGCGTGGGCCGGCCAGCACCACCCCCACGGCCGGTCGGGGGCCAGAGGCGGGCTGCTGACCCGCAGTGACGTCAGGCCCACTTCCGGGGGCGGGGCTGGCGGTCCCCGGCGGCTCCCCGGATTGGCCGAGCCGCGCCGCAAGGGGCGGGGCGGTGCACCTTCCCAGCCGACCGCGCGGCGCCCTCAGGCCTGCGGCGGCCGGCCTCAGTCCACCTTGCCGGCCGGAAGTATCGGAACGACCTCCCGGCCTCGGTGGGGTCGCCGTCGCGCCTCAGTGACCCCTCGAACTTCCGGGCGACGTTGGGGCTGGCGTAGGCGGGGCAGGAAGTCGGCCCTTCCCACCTCCGCGTCGTAGTTTGGGGCTAGCGGCGGGCGGGGAGCGTCGCGCGCGGGAGCGCCGCTCGGTGCGTGCTCGTGATCGGCCAGCGGTGGCTCTCTCGGGAAGCTGCAGCGCCCTGCGTCGGAAATAGGGCCATGCTGTGGGCACCGTCTGTTCGCCTTTCTCCCCGGCTCTTTGTGGAAGACCCCGCCCTGCTCTGCTGTCACTGCCATCTTATCGGATCAGGATCTGATTAGGGTTTCGATATAGGGTCATCAAAAGCGTTAAAAGCACCTTTCCTTTTTGAAATGTGAATAGTAATGCCTGCCTATAGTTGGGTGAGGACCCAATGAGATCCTACACAAAACAAGAGCTCAGAGGAACTGAAATGTGGGGTCCCATCGGGCTCTATCCTGTGGTGGTCTTTTATTCTAATTCTGCAGAGTTCCAGATTCCAGGGATCTTGGGAACACGGTGATCCACGAGCCACAGAGACATTTCTCTCAGTGGTCGAAGTGATCAGTATCCCACCCAGCAGCACACATTTTAATCTAGCAGAACTTTCTGAGTTCTTGCTCCTGCCCTTTGACTGTATCCTCTAACCCAGTTACTGCCCGTGGTGTTAAGCCGGGGCTGCACCCACAGGAAAAAAAAGTATTCCCGGCAACCTTTGGCATGCCTGCATAGTACTACGGACCTAATGGCTTTGGTAGCGCACAGCCCAAGCAGGGAATTACAATCAGAAGACTTGCAACGACGCCCACCGCTATGCGAGTCCCTCCACCGTGTGGTTCTTTATCTTCCACATTCTTAACCTCTTACTCTCCCTCACTTTTTTTTTTTTTTTCTGTTCCTTGAAGGTACCCTGCACTTTGCCTTCTCCATGCTTTGGCACAAAGCAGTTCCCTCTAACTGGAATGCCATCTGCTTCCCTACCAGCCTTTCAAGGTATTTTCCATTTTGCAAAACCCAATTGCAGTGCATAGTGCTCCAGGAGACCATATATTCCTATAGCATTTTGTTTTGTTGTAGACTGTGTAAGGCTGGGTGGCCTTATCATAGTTATTCCTGCAAACTTCTTCCTTCCTCTCTAGGGTGTGAAGGCTGTTGGCATGGGGTCTTACTTAGCTATGCCTCACAAGACAGCAAAACTCATTCAAGAAGCTTTGAGTTCCTGTCGTGTGCCCAGCGCCGCTCTGGGTGCTGTGGTTACAGCAGTGGAAAAACCACGTCCTCTCTAATGGCGCTCACGTCCCAGAGAGTGGGAGAAGACGGGCAATAAACAAATGCAGGGCGCCTGGGTGGCTCAGTGGGTTAAAGCCTCTGCCTTCGGCTCAGGTCATGATCTCAGGGTCCTGCGATCAAGGCCCACATCGGGCTCTCTGCTCAGCAGGGAGCCTGCTTCCTCCTCTCTCTCTGCCTGCCTCTCTGCCTACTTGTGATCGCTCTCTCTGTGAAATAAATAAAATCTTTAAAAAAATAAAATAAAAATAAACAAATGCAAGAATAACTCTGTGCCAGGTGGTAATATATACAATCACGGAAGGCAGAGGGGGGAAAGGGGATGGAGAGTAACAGGGAGAGGAGGAAACCTAAGTGAGATGAGGGGACAAGTCATCTAGAATGTGAGAGAACAAGGTTTTAGATAAGAGCAGCAAAGAAGGGCCGTGAAGCAGCCCTGTGTTCCCTCCATCAGAGACAGCAGGGCAGGTCTGCTTGGGAGGAGTGGAGGGATGCAAAGTGGAAGAAGTGACCGGTCAAATCATGTGCACATTGCATCAGACATTCAGTAAATGCTCATGAATCAAATTTACTGAATTGATAAAGGATAGAGAATAATTTAATGATAATAACAACAAAACTTGGACATTGCTGGAGTAGGATAGACCTCATAGGCATATATTAGGTATTTGCAACTTACATGTGTGTCCATTAGAACTCTTATTTAGTGCGGTGGCATTTAACTGGAAAAAATCTCAGTGAAAACTGATGCTTTATGCAGTGGTCTTCCATTATAATGGAAATCTGGAAGAAAAGGGCGCAGATTTTGCAAAGGATGAAATGGATTGACATGTGACTGGAGTTACTTGGTAGATAATACCGATCACCATTAAAACGTTCAGATGGAGGGGACGCCTCAGTGGCTCCATTGGTTGAGTCTCAGCCTTCAGCTGGAGTCATGATCCCAGGGTCCTGAGGTCAGGGAGCCTGTTTTTCCCTCTCCCTCTGCCTGCTGCTCTGCCTACTTGTGCTCTCTTTCTCTCTCTGTCACATACATAAGATCTTTTAAAAAGTTCAGAAGGAAACTATCTTATGATGTCTTGCTTTTGATTTGGAGGAAAAAAAGCTTGTATGTTAGTTGACAAAAGTTGAGTTTTCAAAACAATTGGATATATTTGTGTATTTGTTCATTATAAAAGCACTTTCCTTCCCCAAGGCTAAGGTGAATACTAGGGAGAGGGGCCACAGGCAGAAGCTGGCTTTCAGCAGAAAGTCAAAAGCTTCAGGACAAATTTGCTTATTGGGATGATTTTTCTTTGATCACAGTTGTCACTTGCTGTCCAAAGAACATTTCCCCCTAAATGACCTGTGGCAACTATCTTCTGAGGAATTTTAAAATAAAAAGCACTTGTTTACTTAATAATTTTTGGTGGCATGCTCTTAAATTTTTAGAAGTCAATCTATCTTCCTCCGAAAAGTGGCTACTACTGATTGCACTCCTCATCACATTTCTCAGAGTTGAAATTGAGTGTCAGTTCATTGGCAATCATTCACATAGAATGAGCTCAAGTGTGGTTTCCGATTTAGCTCTCAAACCACTGCATCGGCAGTCTTGGGTTCCACTGCTGAGTCAACAGATCTTTTTATTCATTCACAGGAATGAGTAGCTCCTGAGTTAGTCATAACTCTTGGCCCAATGTTAAGATAGCCTTGGAGAGAGAATAGCGGGGCTCCGGCCCTGGCTTCTTTCCCTAATTGCGGCTGTATGGTGTGCCGAGAAAATCCTGATTCCAGCCTGTCAGTGTTTAAGCCCAGCTCTGCTCCATGCTAGTTGGATGGTCCTGAGCAAATTAGCTGACCCTCATGCCTTGGCCCCCGCCTATACAACAGGGATAACTTCACAGGGTTATTCTAAGGATTAGAGGAATTAACAGAGACGAAGTTAGAACCGTGGCCAGTGCTGTCATTAACATTTGGCTTGGCCACTTGAATCTCTTTCAGCTCCATTTCTTTAACACTTGAAGAGTAACAATAGTTCTTGCCTTGTAGAATTGCTAAGAGGCTGAATAGTTTGCTGAGTACATCTGCAGTGAGGGAAGCAACCAATAAGTGCTGGCTATTATTAAGTATTAGAAAACATTTATCAATAGTCACAATCTGTTTAAAGTTACTGGTGAAGGACCCATAGGAGAGGAACACAGAAAGTGATAGACCATAAGAACATGCCATCTTAATGGAGGTGAGGGATACGAACTGCGTAGATAGACGAGCTCTTGCCTTAAGGTACAGTGACAGGATCTATATAAGGATTCAAAAGAAGAATGAATCGAAGACTAAGCAAATTCCCAGAGCTAAAACTTAGTGTTGAGTATATCTGTCTCGACACAGGATATGAAAGGCTGCAAGGAGGCTAGGTACGGAGCTTGTGATCCTGGGGTCCTCAGAAGACCAAAGGGCACAGATAAAACTCAGGGATCTGTGAACATCTTTTATTTTCACCAACTTCTAGCAGAAATCTAGTATTTCCTTCAATTTTGAATTTAAAAATGGACAGAGCATAGCCAGAGGCACAGTGTCTTATATCACATCAGTGGGGGCGCCTGGGTGGCTCAGTTAGTTAGGCGACTGCCTCCGGCTCAGGTCATGATCCTGGAGACCCGGGATCGAGCCCCACATCAGGCTTCCTGCTCGGTGGGAAGCCTGCTTCTTCCTCTCTCAGTCCCTCTGCTGTGTTCCCTCTCTTGCTGTGTTTCTCTCTGTCAAATAAATAAATAAAATCTTAAAAAAAAAAAAAGAAACTGATATCACATCAGTGGAAGTCAGCGATTTTCATACCATGTTACAGTTATTGTAAACATCCCAAGATACTATTTATACTCATGATTAATTTGAAATTATGACTCATGGCTAATATGAAATTATGACAGGTATGTGTTAATGACGAAGTTGGCAAGTTGGCCTTTTAAGTATTTGGTGAGTATATTTCAGAACAATTAATTTCCTCTGTAGTCCTTTGTTTTGTATTTTACGAACTTAAGAATATTATTCACGGTGGGGCGGGGGGTAAACGTAGAGCTCACGGGATGAAAGGGCACCACATACAGAAAGGTTAAGTGGCCTTGCCAAGAGCGTGGACCCCGGAGCCAGCCAACCAGGTGAACCCTTTCTCTGCTCCTTACCAGCCTAGTGGCACTGGACAGGGTACCCGGGTTCTCTGCACCCCAGTTTTCTTATCTGTAAACTAAGGATAAAGGCTTTCGGAAGATCTAATTGGGGAAACTATGTAAACATGTAGAATAATGCCTTGCAGGGATTATTTGTAGCAGTAAATGTTAGCCATCAA
Source organism: Spilogale gracilis (assembly GCA_004023965.1). Classification (NCBI taxonomy): domain Eukaryota; kingdom Metazoa; phylum Chordata; class Mammalia; order Carnivora; family Mephitidae; genus Spilogale; species Spilogale gracilis. The sequence continues at coordinate 923 of PITA01006905.1, read as the reverse complement.
CAGAAAAGCATCTTACATGAGACCCAAGGAAGGGAAGGATACAGCATAGGTATAGGTTCACACACCGGAATGATTTCCCAAGGAGAGAGAGAAAGAAAAGATTAGGGCATGAGGAGACAGGCAGACTATGCGACTGGACTTAACAAACTCAGCCATTCATTTGCTCATTCATTCATTCATTCATTCATTCATTAAAGTTTACTTGAATGCCCGCTACGTGCCTCTCAACACCTTTGCTAACATTGTGGAGTCTGGAGCAGGGAAGAAATGGAACTTACATACCAGGTGTCTGAATATGAATCAGGCTAAAGACGTGTTAAATGTGTTCTGTTTTTCTATTCTAACAGCGATGTCTTCAAAAATAACAATAGTAATTGCTTTTATGTCACAAAGTTGGGAAAAAGTCAACGATAACCGAATTTAATTATTGCAGTTACCTGAAATGTATTTGGATGGTCTGGGAATGTTTAAATGGGTGGTAAAGACAGATAATTCATAAATTATTATGCATTTGCTCCATACAATTTCTTTTTTCTTGCCTTTATTTCCTTTGTTGTAATTGAGAAATTCACATAATTTGTGTTTTGTCAACAATGCTGACAAAGGAGTAAAAAGACATATAGTTGTACTCAGGATTTATATGCGTGTAATGTAAATGTCAAAAGAATTTCTTCAAGAAAAATCATTTTTCATGTTCATTTTTAAGAAGTCACTCTACTAAAAGCTTTAAAATTATTAAAATAAAAATGATACTTGATAAATATATATAAAATTATTTTAATATATCTGAGATTTTTTATTTTTAAATGTCACTAGATTTCATTAATTTTTTTTTTGAGAGAAAGCATCTAAGTGCGGTGGGAGTGGGTAGGGGGAGGGGGAGAGAGAATCTCAAGCAGGCTCCACACTCAGTGTGGAACTCA